>CAKALU010059020.1:0-12985 GCA_916700995.1 Hozukius guyotensis | reverse complement strand
CCGCCGGAAGTCCACCACCAGCTCCTTGGTCTTTCCAATGTTGAGCTGGAGGTGATTGTTATCACACCACCCTACGAAGTTCTCCACCAGGGCTCTGTACTCCTCCTCGTTGTCATCCGTGATGCAGCTGACGATGGAGGAGTCATCGGAGAACTTCTGTAGGTGGCACGTACCCGAGTTGAAGCGGAAGTCGGAGGTGTAGGTGGAGAACAGGAAGGGTGACAGCACAGTTCCTTGGGGGGCGCCGGTGTTGCTCACGAGCACATCTGACAGGCTTCCCTGCAGTCTGACATACTGTGGTCTGCTGGTGAGGTAGTCCGTAATCCAGGCCACCAGGCCACCAGGCCATGATCTACCTGCATCCCTGAGAGCTTCTCAGCTAGCCGGAGTGGCTGGATAGTGTTGAAGGCGCTGGAGAAGTCGAAGAACAATATTCTGACGGTGGTGTGCGGCCTCTCCAGGTGTGTGTAGGCTCTGTGGAGCATGTAGATGATGGCATCATTCACACCGATGTTTGCCTGGTATGCAAACTGCAGGGGGTCCAGGGAGTCGCTCACAAGGGGCTTGAGGTGCTGCAGAACCAGTCTCTCAAAGATCTGCATGACGTGTGACGTCAGAGCAACTGGCCTGTAGTCATTGGGGGTGCTGGGGTGTCCCTTCTTGACGATGCAGGAGGTCTTCCAGAGCTTGGGCACCTTCTTCAGCCTCAGGGAGAGGCTGAAGAGGTGCTGGAACGCTGCTGCCAGCTCCCCAGCGCACGCCTTGAGCACCCTGGGGTTGGTGTTGTCTGGCCCCCTGGCCTTGTTCACGCTGATCTTGGAGAGCTGCTTCCTCACCTGGATGGTTGTGATGATCAAGGTGTAAAAACAAAAAAAGAGAGAGCGAGAGTGCTGCGGCAAATGTGTGTGATGTTGTGAGTGAAAAGGTGAGCTAGTGCAGCAGAAGGCAGATTTAGTTCAGCTCTGAAAATATCAGTGAATGTTCAGAGGAAGTTGCAGTTTGTGCAGAAATAAATGCTGCAGCTCCTCAAGACCAACAGGACAAGTGGGTAGAGAACTGAGGAATGGAGGGCTGGACAGGCGTGGAGCAGGGAATCTCAGGCGGATGGCCTGGGGGCAGGGCAGAGGGGGAGCCGGGAAACTCAGGCGGACGGCCTGGGGGCAGGGCAGAGGCGGAGCAGGGAATCTCAGGCGGACGGCCTGGGGGCAGGGCAGAGGGGGAGCCGGGAAACTCAGGTGGACGGCCTGGGGGCAGGGCAGAAGCTGAGCTGGGAAACTCAGGCGGACAACCACAGAGCGGGACCCCTCAGGAGGAAGACCACGGAGAAGGCGGGACACCTCTGGAGGATGACCACGGAGAAGGCGGGCCCCCACAGGAGGATGATCACGGAGAAGGCGGGACCCCTCAGGAGGATGACCACGGAGAAAGCCGGACCCCTCAGGGGGACGACCACCGGGAAGGTGGGACCCCTCAGGAGGATGACCACGGAGAAAGCCAGACCCCTCAGGGGGACAACCACGGAGAAGGCGGGACCCCTCAGGAGGACAGCAATGGAGAGCTGAGACCAGCCGGCGACGACTGATGACCCAGCTGTAGGTAGGTCCAGTGGTGAGCCGGTCAGGGACTTGGGGCTGCTGCGACACAACGGGGGCCTGCAGGGACAGGAGATGGTTGCGGCCGAGCAGGGACAGGAGATGGCCGACAGGATACGTGGAGCAGGCGTCGGCCGGACCTCCGACAGGATACGTGGAGCAGCTGTCCGCTGGACACCCGACAAGATACGTGGAGCAGGCGTCGGCCGGATCCCCGAAAGATATGTGGAGCAGGCGTCGGCCGGACCCCCGACAGGATACGTGGAGCAGCTATCCACTGGACCCCCGACAGTATACGTGGAGCAGGCGTCGAACGGACCCCCGACCGGAGATGTAGAGCAGGTGTCGGCCGGACTGCCGACACAGGAACAGGCTTGGAGTAGGCCGGGACCCCCGACACAGGAACTGGCGTGACATCTGCTGGGCCACTGGGCAACTTAGTAGATCGCCATCTCTGAGACCCACGCTTCGTGCTAGGGGCTCCAGCCCCTAGATATCTTGGGGATATCACCAGGCGGGATCCCCAAAAAGGTGGCTGAGACTGGTAGCGAGACAAGACAAGACAAGACACAACAAACTACAACAAAAACCCAGGACCATGACATCCACACACTCTTGTCACAGCGTAGGAAAGCACAGTGCTACCGCCAGATGAGTGACAACTTTGTTGGCTCATTTTCTGTGTTGCATGACAGAATGGTGGAATTAGCAAGCTAAGCTAGCTAAGTAGTAGTAGTAGCTTTGGGCGGCTGTGGCTCAGAGGGTAGAGCAGGTTGTCCACCAATCGGAAGGTCGGTGGTTCGATCCCCGGCTGCTCCGGGTCACATGTTGATGTGTCCTTGAGCAAGACACTTATTAGATCCTGATGGGCAAAGTTGGCACCTTAGCAGCCTCTGCCATCAGTGTGTGAATGGGTGAATGCTGACATGTAGTGTACAGCGCTTTGAGTGGTCGGAAGACTAGAAAAGCGCTATATAAGTCCAAGTCCATTTACCATTTACCAAGTAGCCAGCCGTACGACCAGCGGGCTGGTGGCCAACGGCAGCGCTGTAAAGATAAATTAAGGACGTATAAATCTTTGGATGCCTATAGTTAACTATCCTTCTGTAAAGTCAGTCAAAAAGAGAGTCGTACAATATCGGCGACTCGTTTCAGAGATGGAGAGAAAGGGTTGCTAATAGTTTAGCTTTCTGGAGGCATTGTGCCCCATTGTGCATTATGGCTGAAATGGTTCTTGGTCCTCTAAGCAGGAAACAGTCCACAGTATAAATACAGACTGCAGCTGTTATTCATGTGCAGGTGTTTGTTAAACAGGTAACAGGCTACAGAGAGAAAACACTGCTGCTCTGCCACTGATAATAACTGTGTGCCTTTATTAGTATTATAAGTACAGTTCAGACATAAACTGCTGTTAAAGCCAACTGACAGCTGATCCAGCTGCTGCTGTCATCAGAAACGGATGTCGCTTCACGTGACGCTTCAGAGGAAAGGACATCTTGGTCTCATGTCTCTAAAAACATATTTCCTCGTGTCTCTTCCTCGCCTCCTCCGCTCACATCTCCTGTGTTCGGGACTAAGACGCGAGGAGAGGAGTCGAGGAGAGGAATCGAGCCGTATAAAAATCAGAAATGGGAAAGGCCTTAGGTAAAACTTCAACTGATTTCTACTTGAAAACTAGTTCCCTTAATTATTTTATTGTTGCTGAATAAACTTTTTAACTGTGATTGTTTTAATCTGTAACATGCAGAAATTCCTTTTGTGATGTTGCACTGTAAATCAACAGAATTGATGAGGATATTTCCTAAAATGTTTTAAAAATTGATTCCTTTAACTCTATATTAACTGACTTGTGTTCCATGTATCCACATGTTCACCTATTAAGCTAGTAAAATGGCTCCAGAGTGAGTTTTTGAGCTGCTAGAAAATTCTTTACAAAACAACCAGAGAGTGTTTGTTTTGTCCGTGATCCCATCATGCTGCTTTATCATTTTCTCCTCAGGACTCCGGGCTGAAGGAAAACACAACTCAACAGGTAAATAGAGAAAGAAAAGACAAATAAAGTCAAAATCATTAAAGCAAAATCAATCAAGTTTTAGTTTGATTTAGTTCACTTCTTTTACTGATGACTCTGTTGTTTATGCTCAGACACTGATGATGTCAGGTTGGTGGGAGGAGACAGTCGGTGTGCAGGAACACTGGAGATGAAACATCAGGGAGACTGGAGACCAGTGGATGCCTCTTACTGGAGCCTGAAGGAAGCAGCTGTTTACTGTAGAAAGCTGGACTGTGGCTCTGCTGTTTCTGTAGGATGGAGAGCAGAGTCCTCAGACACATCTGTGTGGATCATCAGGCCACACTGTGTTCAGTCTGGATCCGCTCTGAGGGAGTGTGCAACATCAGGGTACTCTCCCTACATCCTGGGTCTCACCTGCTCAGGTAAGCCTAACAGTGACATCATCTATGACATCATCTATGACAGTAATGTACCCAGGTTGACACACACATGCACCAGCTAGAATGGCAGCAGACTGACTCCAGCAGCCATGACGAAGTCTGATGAGCTGCTGCCTCCGTAAATCAGGTGCTGAATGCAGCGAGATATATATCTGTATATATGAAACATACATCTCTGCTGCTTCAGGAGTCCCCTGGGCCGACCAGCAACCAGCCTGAAAGGACTCCTTCTTCAGCTTGACAGCTTTCTTAGCCACTGGTTTCCACCAGCAGCTTCTTTAGTTGCCACCATAACAGGCACCAGTGACCTACTGGCCACAACTTTGAGCAGCTCAGCTCAGCCGGGGGCTCGTCAGTATCTCCACACCCACGTGGCCTCCTTCACCCTGGGAAACTTCTTAAAAAGACAGAGTCCAGCCCCTATCCATTTTAGATATTAGGGAACATTTTCTAAACCGATTTTTATTCTGGGTTACAGATCTTCTCAGAAAAATAAGAAAGAATGAAAACTTTGTAGCAAAGATTGAGCAAAGATTGTGGAGTAGCTGAGCAGAAGGAACAGAAGAGAGAAATCAGCAGATGATGATGATGTGTTATTGTTTGATGAAGACATGATGTCATTATAAATGACAATGACATTAAAAATATGTGTTCTGTTGTTAATGATGAACTCATGTTGGAACTGCTCTGAGTCCAGTTTGAATCACTGAATTGTTGTCTCATGACATCTTTATTATTTTGTGTCTGGTGTCTTTTATCTCTCTCTATTTTATCTTCTATCATCTCTCCAGACTCTGTCAGGCTGGTGAATGGGACTAGTCTGTGCTCAGGCAGACTGGAGGTTAAGTCTAACCACTCTAACCAGTCGTGGTCCTCAGTGTGTGAGGCTGACTTTGACCAGCAGGATGCAGAGGTGGTCTGTAGGGAGCTTGGCTGTGGGGCTCCTTCAGTCCTCCAGGGGGCGCTCTATGGAGACTTGAAGGATCCAATGTGGACCAAAGAGTTCCAGTGTGGAGGAACTGAGTCTGCTCTCCTGGACTGTAGAAGCTCAGGCTCAGATAGAAACATCTGCTCACTTGGCAAAGCTGTTGGACTCACCTGCTCAGGTAGAAGAGGAGCTGCAGCTCTGATCTGGTTCATTTCTGTTCTAATGAAACTCACTTCATTCTTTTACTGATGACTCTCTTGTTTCTGTTCAGAGTCTGATGATGTCAGGTTGGTGGGAGGAGACACTCGCTGTGCAGGAACACTGGAGGTGAAACATCAGGAGGTCTGGAGACCAGTGGATATCTTTTACTCTGACTGGACCCTGAAGGAAGCAGCTGTTGTCTGTAGAAAGTTGGACTGTGGCTCTGCTGTTTCTGGAAGACGGAGAGAGGAGTCCTTGCACACATCTGTGTGGTGGATCAGCTCCGACTGTGTTCAGTCTGGATCTGCTCTGAGGGAGTGTACAATATCATATTACTCTTCCTTCATCCTGGATCTCACCTGCTCAGGTAAGCCTAACAGTGACATCATCTATGACATCATCTATGACAGTAATGTTCCCAGGTTGACACACACATGCACCAGCTAGAATGGCAGCAGACTGACTCCAGCAGCCATGAAGAAGTCTGATGAGCTGCTCTCTCCGTAAATCAGGTGCTGAACGCAGCGAGATATATATCTGTATATATGAAACATACATATCTGCTGCTTCAGGAGTCCCCTGGGCCGACCAGCAACCAGCCTGAAAGGACTCCTTCTTCAGCTTGAAAGCTTTCTTAGCCACTGGTTTCCACCAGCAGCTTCTTTAGCTGCCACCATAACAAGCACCAGTGACCTACTGGCCACAACTTTGAGCAGCTCAGCTCAGCCGGGGGCTCGTCAGTATCTCCACACCCACGTGGCCTCCTTCACCCTGGGAAACTCCTTAAGAAGACAGAGTCCAGCCCCTATCCATTTTAGATATTAGGGGTCATTTTCTAAACAGATTTTTATTCTGGGTTACACATCTTCTCAGAAAAATAAGAAAGAATGAAGACTTTGTAACTTCTCTGTGTGGAGAGCAAAGATTGTGGAGTAGCTGAGCAGAAGGAACAGAAGAGAAAAATCAGCAGATGATGATGATGTGTTATTGTTTGATGAAGACATGATGTCATTATAAATGACAATGACATTAAAAATATGTATTCTGTTGTTAATGATGAACTCATGTTGGAACTGTTCTGAGTCCAGTTTGAATCACTGAATTGTTGTCTCATGACATCTTTATTATTTTGTGTCTGGTGTCTTTTATCTCTCTCTATTTTATCTTCTATCATCTCTCCAGACTCTGTCAGGCTGGTGAATGGGACTAGACTGTGCTCAGGCAGACTGGAGGTTAAGTCTAACCACTCTAACCAGTCGTGGTCCTCAGTGTGTGAGGCTGACTTTGACCAGCAGGATGCAGAGGTGGTCTGTAGGGAGCTTGGCTGTGGGGCTCCTTCAGTCCTCCATGGGGCGCTCTATGGAGACTTGGAGGATCCAATGTGGACCAAAGAGTTCCAGTGTGGAGGAACTGAGTCTACTCTCCTGGGCTGTAGAAGCTCGGGCTCAGAGAGAAACATCTGCTCACCTGGCAAAGCTGTTGGACTCACCTGCTCAGGTAGAAGAGGAGCTGCAGCTCTGATCTGGTTAATTTCTGTTCAAATGAAACTCACTTTATTCTTTTACTGATGACTCTTTTGTTTCTGTTCAGAGCCTGTCAGGTTGGTGGGAGGAGACAGTCGCTGTGCAGGAACACTGGAGGTGAAACATCAGGGAGACTGGAGACCAGTGATTGACTTTAACTCTGACTGGACCCTGAAGGAAGCAGCTGTTGTCTGTAGAGAGTTGGACTGTGGCTCTGCTGTTTCCGTAGGACAGAGAGAGGAGTCCTCAGAGAGATCTGTGTGGAGGATCAGGTCTGACTGTGTTCAGTCTGGATCTGCTCTGAGGGAGTGTGCAACACCAGATTCCTCTCTCTCCATCCTGGATCTCACCTGCTCAGGTAAGCCTAACAGTGACATCATGTATGACATCATTTCATCTGACACCTGTCTGTCTGTCTCTGTGTTTGTCAGACTGGTAAAATGACATCCTTTTTCAGGGGCCATTTTGTTGAAGGGAGGGTGAACGTGACGTTTCATCATCTCAATCATCTCTCTGTGTTTACAGACCTGCTGCTACAGCCCAACATCTCTGCGTCCTCCTCCGTGGACGGGGTCTCCGAGGCCCAGCAGCAGGGGTTTCAGGTGTTCAGGGGCTCCACCTTCACCATCAGCTGCTCCGTCCAGCCACAGTACCCAGGAGGCTCCTTCCAGCTCACCTTCACCTCCTCCACCTCAGCACCCAACTACACCAAGCCAGCTGTCAATCACTCCGCCCACTTCCTGTTTCCTGCTGCAGAGCCCGCCCACCAAGGAAGCTACAGCTGTGTTTATCACGTCTATGTTTTTTCTCAGAACCTCTCGTCTGAGAGCCGTCTGCTCTCTCTCACTGTCATAGGTAAGCTGACTGTTTACATCAGGTTTGGAAAATGTGATTGGTCCGAACGGAGTGGAAATGATCAGCTGACAACAGAGTCCATGTTGTTGTTGTTTCTGGAATGACACTGTGACTATTGTCATTGTGTTACACTTGTCATACAGTAACCAAACTTATACAAAGGACATAATGCATGTTTGGTTACCAGGATAACTCTGGTTCTCTGAGAACTGAGTGAGGAATTTCACTATGAGCAGGTCCATAAAGCTATCCATGGGCATCGCAGCCATTAAGGCCCAGACACACCAACGCGACATCAGAGAACTAGCTGCGCTGAAGGCCACAAGTTGCGATGCTTCATGTCTCCATTGTCTTGGCCAAAAAGTTGCACTCGAACACACCTCAAAAACTACTGCCGACGGCCAGTTAGCACGTACGTTCTGTGCCTGCATGAGAGGAAATAACTGAGGTTGGTTTTGATCGTAGCCATCTTGGTTTTTGGCTGTCACCATCTTGGTTTTTGGCCGTCGCCATCTTGGTTTTTGGCCGTCGCCATCTTGGTTTTTGGCCATCGTCATCTTTGTTCTTTTCCGTCGCCATCTTGGGTTTTGGCCGTCACCATCTTTGTTTTTGGCTGTAGCTATCTTGGTTCTTTTCCGTCGCCATCTTGGGTTTTGGCCGTCACCATCTTGGTTTTCGGCCATCGCCATCTCAGTTCTTTTCCGTCGCCATCTTGGGTTTTGGCCATCACCATCTTGGTTTTTGGCCATCGCCATCTTGTTTCTTTCCCGTCGTCATCTTGGGTTTTGGCCGTAGCCATCTTGGTTTTTGGTCGTAGCCACCTTAGTTTTTGGTCGTAGCCATCTTGGTTTTTGGCCGTCGCCATCTTGGGTTTTGGCCGTCGCCATCTTGGTTCTTTTCTGTCGCCATCTTGGGTTTTGGCCATTACCATCTTGGTTTTTGGCCATCGCCATTTTGCTTTTGGCCATCGGTATCTTATTTTTTTTGCAACCAGAAGTGACACGAGAGGGTGGAGCTAAGTACAACCGAACTCTGAATAAGACATTTTTAGGAGGCCAAAATGTTACAATTAACTTTGATGAAGTGAAAACACACTGTGAAAGGGTTAAAGTTGTAAGACGTAAACATGGACAACTCCCAGACCGGACAACGACGTGGTAACGACCTGTCAATCACAAGGTAGCCCCGCCCTAAAGCATCCCCTGCTTTATGGTCTATCTGACTCTAAATGGGACCATAATTTACTAAACGAACAAGAAATAGATGACGTCTTTACAGAGAAGATTGATGTGCCGTTAGAACAATAACACAATAAAGATATTACATCAGGTGCAAACATTTAATATGTGGTAAATATGAAGTGTAATAAGTTTAAGTGATAAGTCTCCATGTTGAAGTGATTTTAGATTTCAGGTCACTACAGTTTGTGTTTAATGGGAGCTGTGGTAATCATGATGTCATGTGATGTGATGTGATGACTGTCCATGTGTTTGATCAGATCTAAGGCCTTTTATCATCAGAGCGGTCGTCCTGCCGCTGATTCTGCTGTTGGCGAACACCGGCCTTTACTTCTACTGTAAGGTACTGACACATGTCTGTTGTTTAGACCACTGACTGACATGAAGCACTCAGTCTGTGGTTATTAAAGTGAAGAGAGAGGAGTGATGCAGTAAGTCACATCTGTGTGCTTTCATGTGTCTCCAGGCCACCAGGGGGCAGAGGCCGGGCAGACGGGAGAACACTGAGCTGGATTATTATAACCTGGGTGTTCCTGCAGCTGAAGGAGGGCCAACTGAAGAGGAAGGAGCTCAGGGAGCAGAGTAGCACCTCCAAGGAGCTCATCTCCCATCCAGATGGATTTATAACACACAACCCAGCAGCAGCTAATTTTATACGCATGTTCCCTTTAAACAAGCTGTAATTATTATATTACATTATATACTATATTTTTCTCTCAACATGAAAACCAACAATGTGTTAGTCTCATGGATGTATTAAGAGAACTAGATACAGCGTTGGAGGCGGGGCCCCATTCATTCCTATGAAATTTCTCAGTGGCGCATGAAGCCAAAATGGCTCAACTTCAGACTGGAAAAGTACCTGGATCTTCCAGCGATCCTTTGCATCCATTGGGCCCATGGAACATGCGCAGTAGCGTCCGCTCGGTCACATGACTCGGTCACGGGGTCCCAACGTCACGCCGTCGTCACGTCTTGCACTGTCGTCACGGTCTGGGTCTCATTCACATGAACGGAGGAAGGGATTCAGTTATTAGTGCAATTTACAACTTTAAAAACTTAATTTCTTAAATAAGGACTATTAGAGTGTTCATACAGGGAAGTTGATTCACCTAAAAAAAAAAAGTAAAAGTAAAAGCGTCTCAAGATAACTTCTGTAATGATTTGGTACTATATAAAAATAAATTGAATTGAACTCTCTTTCCCAATGTAAGTCTGTGGGAAAAAGTATTTTTGGGCCCAATGACATCACGTGACGGACACGGAAGTTGTAGTACCGCCATTTGGCCACTATGAACATTGGGATGAATGACCGGCGCTCTTCCTGGGGGCTTGGCCCAGACACACCGAGCCGACATCAGAGAACTAGCGGCGGCGAAGGATGCCCGTTGCGTCACCTCACGTTGCCTACAGCCAGTTAGCACGTACGTTCTGCGCCTGCCTGAGATGAAATAACTCTCCCTAGCAGGCGGCGGCAGTCTGTGTTCGTCATTCAAAAAAGGAAACAGGAAGACCGAGGACGCACCATTTTCACACCACTCTCACTCACCACTTCCATGTTGCTGTGAAAATATCAGTGTGCTGGAATGATCAGATGAGATGAAGATGAAACATGAGAAGAGCCTTCTGTGTGTGTCCTCTTGACTTTACTCGTTGGCTTTCCTCACTTTTCTCTTCTTGTGCACTGATTCATTTAAGCTGAACAGCCAATCAGAGTGATTTCTCTCGCCGACGAGCCCCGCTGCTGATTCATCATACTGTCCGGCCGAAAAACCTCGGACACGGGCAGACTAGAGCCGACGATGCGAGACACACCGCAAAAACTAGACCGACGGATGGTTAGTCGGGACCTTCACAGCAGCCCACTGCTCCCGAGGATGGGTTAAATGCAGAGGTCAAATTTCATGTATGTACCTGTATGACGATTCTAATAATGTTTAAGACAGACAACCAGGCCAAAGGGAGTTCCTCTCCCCCATAGAAACACTGCTCCTGCACTGCCTGAAACGCCTTGATGGAAGTCCCGCCTTTTATTCCGTAACGTGGTGATGTCACCAAGTAAAACATTTGCATAACGGCTAATTTGGCATGCCCTCAAACAAAGCAAATTAGAGTGGAGCTGGAGCAAAGTCCAAAGAGTTTGGTTTGGTTAACCAATAAAGGGTGAAAAGAGGTGCCTCAGCACAGCCTGTAAACATGTTCTAGCAAAAAAAACAAAAAACAAGTATGAACCTGGTAATGAGCATAATAGGTCCTCTTTAATTTTGTACTTAAGGAATATACTTAAGTTTGTAATCAAGAAATTTGTTTTATTTCATAAGAATTTTGCTTAATTCTTTACTTAAGGAATATACTTCAATTTGGGATGAAGAATTTTGCTTTTTCAATGACAATTTTGCTTGATTACGATCCTGTTGGTTTTGGTTTTGTTGTTGTGTTGTTGGTGTTTGTTTTCCCTTTCCTGTCTCTCTCTTTTTCTCCTGGCAGGGCATGTGAGTGGCAGGGGGTGTGGCTGGCTGCTGTTTTCCTGGTTGGAAAATAAACTCTGTTTCATTTTTTACTTACCTGAGTCCGTCTCTGCTTCTGGGGTCCAAAACAAAACTTAAACCTAACACTTTAAGGAATATTCTTCAATTTGTGATCAAGAGTTTTGCTTATTTCATTAAGGATTTTGCTTAATTTTGTATATTAAGAATATACTTAAATTTGTGATGAAGAATTTTGCTTTTTTCATGAGAATTTTGCTTAATTTTGTACTTTAAGGAATATGCTTAAATTTGTGATCAAGAATTTAGCTTAATTCATAAGAATTTTGCTTAATTTTGTTCTTTGTCTAGATTTAAAAAAATTAATCAAAATGTGGTTTATTCTACGTGGAGAGGACGTTACTTTAGGACGTCTGCTCAAAACCATTTAAAGACAATATGAGAACATTTTTATGATAGAATAAAAAACAAAACACACATACATGTATTGCACAGAAACATGTGTTCTGGCTACACTGTTTGCTGCTGCTGTTCTGGCTACATTCCCTGCTGCTGCTGCGGTCCGAGGCTGGGAGCCTCCTCCACGGATTGCGGCTCCAGGAATTAGCCGGCGCTCCACTGTTGCAGACATGGTGTTCTTCAAATACTCAACAACGCAACTCCTGGACCTCTTCTGTCACTTCACTCCAAACTGCATCACTGACATTAAATCCCTCGGACTCCTCCGTCGCCCCCGTTATGTCCATAGAGCCTCCCGGTGCAAGTTTGTTTACTCGGATCATGGTATTCCCTCCGTACTGTCTGACAGGCGCTCCAACACGCATCTACGACGTCATCACAACAAACCACACATGTGCACCCTGATCATCTGAGGCCCCTGGTTTGTGTTGACAGTGTCGTTCCCTCCACACCGCCTGCCCCAGCATTCACAAACAACAGTGCAACATTTATGCTGCAGAATGCTCGCTCACTTAACAACAAAGCACTACTCATCCATGATATCATCACTGACAGGAAAATCGACTTTCTCTGCCTAACTGAGACTTGGCAAAATCAGCAGGATTTCATGGCACTTAATCAAGCCACTCCCCCTGGATATGTCTACATACAGAAGCCTCGCTCCATGGGTCGTGGCGGCGGGCTGGCTGTTGTACATCAAGCTGACATCCTGGTTAAAGAACTCCCACTACCCAATGTCACCTCGTTTGAGTGTGTCACTTTCTCTCTGGTTGGGTCTACACAGCTCCAGGTTGTCCTCATCTACCGCCCCCCTAAAGCCTCTACTACCTTCATGTCTGAGCTGTCTGAGCTTTTCACCTCTGTCTGCTCCATGTCTCCATCTACACTCCTGCTCGGTGACTTCAATATTCATGTGGACTCCACCAGCTGCTCGTTTGCCACTGAATTCTTGTCACTGTTGGACTGCTTCAACATCACACAGCATGTTAAAGGTCCCACCCACACTAAAGGCCACACGCTGGATCTGGTGTGCTCCGCTGGCACAATTCCATCCCATCTGCAGTGCCTGGACCTCGCCGTTTCAGACCATCTCGCTGTTCTTTGCACTGTTCCCGTCACCCTGCCCAGGCAGCGCACAAAACATACCATCTCATACAGGAACATCAAGACAGTGAGTACACCAGCTCTAAACGACCTGATAGCGACCCATCTGGCCTCAGATCCCCACGACACCTCTGCTGATGGGCTG
>CAKALU010059019.1:0-21664 GCA_916700995.1 Hozukius guyotensis | reverse complement strand
TATGCCACTAAAACGGCGCGTGTGTGTACAGCATGAGCCTCAGTCAGTCCCGGTTGGTTCTCATAGAAAAGCCCAAGTTACAGTTATTGGACATTTCTGCACATTTTATGTGGTTTCAGCTCTTATAATGTGTCTGTCCGGTCAGTGTTGGTGGTGAATGTAGTCCATTGAGGCGGTAAAGGAGATGAGATCAGGCGGCAGCAGCAGGGGGCGGTGACCGTCTTCAGCAGCCTTCACTGAGTTTACAGGAAGTCACAGGAGTAGTGACTTCCGGTTAGAGCCCTTCTGTAGGCTACTTGTAGTTTTCAGACCATGTTCAGATTTATTTATATTTGTTTGTAAATCTACGTTGAAATGTGCGTGTATCTAGCATTGGATTGGATTCTGAGCACTCGTTTTGATAAGTGCTATATAAATAACCATTATTGTTATAATTATTATTATAAACCACACAAGATGTTTTTAACAGATGAAACCTTCATTTAATATCCTACAATCTAGTGTTAAATATTACAATTGCACATAAAGTTGTGACTTTCTACAACACCTGGTGTTTGCTGTCAAAATTAAGAGTGAATCAGCTCTTTGATCAGGCGACAGCCAGACGTTTCCCATCATGCTCTGTTTTTTTTTGCTATCGGTGGAGAGCAACTAAAACTGCAGCCGCCTCGATCTCGTGAGGTTATCGTTGCCCACGTGTGCATGACGTCATAGCAAGTCGGCATCAAGTCGGACATAAATCTAACTAGCATGCATTGCGCGGCGATCACCGGTGATCGATTCTGCTCCGGCCTGGCTCATCTCCAACGAGCCTATTGACTGAGAAAGCTTAGTTTTCCTCAGCAGCATTGCTGTGAGAGCTGTGCAGGCAGTGCCTACACGTACCAGGATGCATTGCGCGCGAGCTTCTGCAGCCCAACCCCAAGACCTCCTCTCAGTCCTTCCGCCTCCCAGAGGAGGGCTTTTCAAACGCAGCTCTGTGTACAGATTTGATTCTGTACAGACATATCTATATGCAACACTACCATATTATCATCCATATTGGCAACCTGTTTTTACATTTATGTATATGTTTTAATTCCACCTTATTTGCACTTTTTTCTTGTTTTTTTTTTTTATCAGTCTATACATTGTTTTTTAGGAAATTGTTGCATATTATACCTTTTAAGAAAATCTAAGTATCTGGGATTGGACTCAGTATCGGCAGATAATCAATAGTAGAATACTCGGATTGGGCCCAAAAAACATTTGTGTACAGAAGGTAACGCACAACTTGCGAAAACTTGCAAAAAGTCTCCTGAGACTCGCTGCCTAACGACCTATTCTAACCTTAACCATCAACCAAGAGAGTTTCACAGTTTGTGGGTTACCTTCTACACACAACCCAAAAAAACGTTATCGGGACATCCCTACTTGCTCTGCATATTTTTGGTGTCTTTTACTTGTCTTCAGTGCCCCCCAGAGATTAAAAACTCAAAATGTGAGTGTAAAGGGTGAGGAGGGTCACTTAAAATCACTTTATTTCAGCTGGAACATGTCTTCAGATCTCTTCAGTATATGGTTTGTTGACATTTGTTCATGTTCTTGTATTGAATCTCAGATTGATCATCAACAGAGTGGCAGTGTGTGGGGAGTTGGCTTCCTCAGTTTCATAAAGAGCCAGTGAGTCTGCAGCCCAACAAAGACAACATGGACACTACAACAGGAGCACAAACAAGGTATGCACACATACTCTTCACAGAGTTGAGCAGCTCTCAGCCCGGGTGGTACCCATCCTTAAATAACCGGCCAAAACAAAATTGCACAAATTGTTGTAAATGCCGGACTTCTGACTGCCATATGCCAACATGACATCGGTCACTTTTGGTCACAGTGTATGTTACAGTAAGAGATAGTCCATAGGATATGTGGACATCTCCATGTCAGCACAACAGAGGGGTATACATATATCCCATGTGTTGTGAGATGACCCTGATGAAGACCACAGGCTGAAACTCTTTGGCAGGGGTGAAAGTAAAAGTAGATGAAGTTGCTGCCGTTACTGCTATCCCAACCTTCATGGCTTCATATTGTGCTTCTCCCACCCCCAGATTCATGCATCCCTGAACACACGCATTAAATTTTTTAACTCCTGTGTGGTGACGAATTGAAATTGGAAACACTTGAAATCATAAAGGCTAGGCCTGTCCTCGACCAAAGACATTCTTAGTCGACTAACACTCGTGCGATTTTGTTGACTAATCGATTCGTCGATTTTATCGACAGATCTGTAAAACGGAGTTTCTCCACGAAGAATCTCACAAAAGCACCACTTTAAATCTGTTTACCAGAGACGTGCTGAAAAAATGTAGGCTTATAGAAGGTTATTTCTTTAAATGGTGGAAGTGCCACAGAAGAAAAATTAGAAGACAGTTACAACTAAATTCATCAACAACAGTTGAACAGTTTACAAGCACTGTGTGTGTGTGTGTCTAGAAAGGACTGCCTGCCAAAAACCCCAAGGCACTCGATACCAGACGGAGCTGCAGCAGATGTAGGCATCTGTTCCGAAAGGGGGACTGCCTCGGCATTAGTCCCATTTCCTGAGTTGGGAAGTCGTTCTTCCGACTTGTGACTTTGTGTCTTCATGCACTTTAAGTCGTAATATGGACGCCTCAAAGAACATGTGTTTTATTGCTTACGTTAGCTGCTTTTGAGTTGTTGTTTCGACGTGAATTTTCCCAGTTGAGAAATAATTTTTCAGATTATTCCAACACCACATGAATGGTGAAAGGTCACCGCACATATTTTCTATTTATGATATGTTTTTTAGCTCTCTGTATTTTATGTGGTTACACCGTCAGGATTGCTACTTAATTATGTTGTACTTTATGCAGTGACAATAAAGGAATTCTATTCTATTCTATTCTAATGCTGCACAAATGCCCTATCTCGCAATGTTAATGAAAGTGAATATGTAATGCATTTACAAACAAACAAACGGCCGATATTATAACCTCCTCGGTGCAGGTAGGCTAACCAACTGTTGTTTATGTTGACCTAACGTCAGCAGATGTGTTTCTTGTTGGAAATGCGCTGTGTAGGTAGCTGCTGTCCCTGTTCCCAGTACTGCGTACCGGCACTGAGTCTTTTAGTGGTACGGAGTAGCGGACCGTACCGGCCTACTTTCACCCCTGCTCTTTGGTCTCACCATATAGTTGTTCTTTGTACTACAAGTTTTGCTGGAGTTTCTACCTCTTTCTCTCTCACCAGGTTGTAGATTTTGGCGAGCTGCTGAGTCTTGTTGTTAAGATGTGTGATCAGAAGAATGGCAGTGACCGCGGCGAGATGTTAAACAGTGATGATACGGACGAGCTGTCAGCCAGTGATGAATCTGAGCCTGAAGAACGACCCAGCGGTGCTCCCTTTGACCCAGAGCTGGACGACGACGATGATGACGATGACGAGGAGGTTGTGATCTCTGCTCCAGTTGCTGGACACAGAGCTCAGAGTTCATTCAGTCTGAGAGGAGGGGGCTCAGCTTTCTCAAACCGCAGCCACAGCATCTTTGAATGCCTGGACAGTGTTGCCCGGCTGGCCTCCTCCTCTCTGAGCCCGGATAACGTTACGGACGGAGTGTTTGCTCGGCCTCTGCCTCCACGTCCCAGCAGGAAGACGAGCCGGCCTCCGCCCAGCTGCCCCACACCAGCGAAGAAGAAAGGAGTCCCGGACTACCTGGTGCACCCGGAGCGCTGGACCCACTACAGTCTGGAAGATGTGCCCGAGACCTGCGATCAGGGCAACAGCAGGGCGGCTCACAACTTCCTGTCCAGTCTGCAGCAGACGAAGGAGCAGCAGGCGAAGGAGCAGCAGACGAAGGAGCAGCAGGAGAGCCGGAGCGATTCCTCCTGTAACATCGGGGAGAAGATGATCTTCTCCAGACCCAGCGGGCTGCTGAAGGAACAACCTGCTAATCAGCTGTCATCTGTTAGCGGCAAAGAGAAGGAGACTCGCCTCAGTCATCTGGAGGAGGAGCACGAGGACGAGGACGGCAAGGAGAAAGAGAAGGCTGGAGGAAGGAGAATAGACCAGAGTGTAGAAAAGGCTGAGGAAAGGGCGAGAGATGAGGAAAAAGACACGAGGGGAGCAATGGGTCGACCAGACGAGAAGAAACCGGTGCAGAAAGAAAAAAAGGAAGAGGAGGAGGAGGAGGAGGAGGAGATGGAAGAGGTCAACCCCGCCTTCACCTCCTTCAGGAAGACCAAGCGTAAGAACTACAGGAAGGGCTCAGGGCGAGAGGACAACTGACCACGACACAGCCCTGTTAGTTTATCTGTGCTAATGTCAGCATGCCGCCGGCCTAACTAGCTTACCGCACAGTGAAGTAAGCTGATTTTAAATCCAAGGACGAGGAGTATTTCATTAGCTGGCGACATGTGGGGTTACAATGTTAAAAAATGTTTAAAACCTTTTTACATGGTTCTCTTTTTAAAAGGAGTCCACTGGAAACATTAAGAAAGTCAGCTGGAGACAGTGTTGTCAACTTACTCATGGAGCTAACGTAAGTGTAATTAATTAGGTAGCTGCAGTGACCGTTTTCATTTCAGGAGGCAGCATCAACAGTCGTCAGCTCAAAGTGAGAAGCTGCTCCTGTCTCAACCCTGTCTCCGATAAAACACCGTTCCCATACATCTAAACTGCATTCTCAATTACGTTTCGAGGGAAAACTTATTTTCTCCCGGATTACGGTCGCAGTTTTAAACACGTGGTTACCGTAAATTTAAACAAAACAAAACAAAAACGTCAAACACATGGTTTGGCTTAAGATAAGTATGTTCGTTACGTTATTTAAAGGTGCTAAATGCAAGATTGGGAGTATTTCTGTTGCCTTCGCACGGCTCTCAAAATGCCGACGGCTGAGCCGGCAGCTTGCAGCTAACGGCGCTAACAGTGAAACATACAACAACAGTGTTAACGCCGGGGGGAACAACAGGCTGGGCGCTACGCTTCCACGACGAGCTGTAACCGCCATATGAGAGCAGTGCAGAGCGGCGGCCATGAGCTAGCCAGTGGGGCACGCTCACATGCACTAAAAGCACAGAGAAGCTCTGATTCCAACACACACCGATGGATAGAGACTTCATTCTCTGCTCAGGAAGACATTTCTCCTCTATATCTTTACATAGACAATATTGGTTGATGAAATAATAATGCTCTCAATATGGTATAGAGAACCTTTAAGTTACGGACGTAAATTAAGATATAAGTCATCGTTGAATTTTGGTTTCACACGGGACAATAAGAGCGATCTCCTGGGTGGAAGTCCTGTGTGTGTCTGCAGACTATGACCAGAAACGTGTTTGTAATACGCAGAAAACAAACATATGTTTCCCTTGAAACGTAATTGACAATGCAGTTTCATTGTATGTGAACATAGTTTTTAGGAGACCAGGCTGTCCGTCTGAAATCAAAGACCCATTGTTTAAAAATGACTATGAATTGTGATGGTAATTCTGCTGCTGTAAACTGTATGTGCTGACAATGAAAGATTGACAGGTTAGCAACAGTCAGTAAATGGGGGCGAGGAATCATCAGCTGAATCCAAATCAGCCTGAAAGACAAACATGAAAACTCGTATTTTTTATTTTGAATAAAGGAATTAAAATGAAAGAACATGAACACGTGAGAACATCCTGTTTACACTCAGCTGATCAAACTGGGGAGGGAAATTAGAACCAGTGTAGGAATTTCAAACTGTTAGTGTTTATCTTTATTTGATTTAAATTTCTCGTTGCATGTTCTGTAAAATGGAATAGTCGCAATAAAAAAAAATTGATTTGTATTATTAGTTTTATTTGTCATCCTTTCAAAAACATTCAAGGTTTGTTTTGTTCAATCTGAAACTTGATAGTGTGACAGGAAAATAGAAATACATTTTTGATAAAGTTACTCATTAACGATAAGCTTCTACTACTTCTGAAATACTGACGTGAAATTCAATAAATACGTATTTAATAAATAATTAACTAGTAACTTAAACATTTTACGAGTAGAGAATTTGGGATTATATTTCCAAATCCAGGTTGCTGGAAATTACTTATGTCTTTTCTCTTTTTGTAAAAACAAAAAAAGCTGAATATTCACATATTATATTGTATGAAAACATGGAATAGTGGAAGAAACATACAAATATAACTAATAAGATAATATAGCACTTTTCAAAATGTCTCGTACTAATTGAGCAAGGAAGATGTGTCATTTCTGGCTACTATGTTTAGATTATGAAAAAGACTTACAACTCAGAATTATTTTTATTGTGCAACAGAAAGAATCATTTTTCTTCCAGATGTTCAGAAAAATATTAGTCATATTATTCTGAAAAAACAACAACTGTAAAAGCGCATTAGTATTTAACTAAACTGATTTATTGACATGATTTAAACATAAAATGAGATAACATTTGACCAAAACTCTTTTTAATTCAACCTGTTCAAGACAAAAGAGATTCTCATAAACACATTGTGTTAAAAAGCTGATTTGTGTGAGCAACACACACAAACACTCGTAGATCAACTCTAAGGTGAAAGATTTCCTGTAAATGGAGAGGGGAGGAGCCACTCTGATCCGGTTGATCCAGGTAAATGAGAACAGGGAGGGAACCCGGAAGGTGAACGTGTTCAGTCAGTCACCTCCAGACTCCATTTAGAGACAACAAGGCAGAAGGATGAAGACTGAAGGCTGAAGCAGGGTGAGTGTTAATCCAACATTTTATTACTTCACTGTCAAACTCTCTGAGTCAGTTTTGTCCCTGTGGACTGTAGAGGAGAGAAATGTTAGAATGAACTCAACAGTTTGATTCATCTGTGAACACAAAGTCATGACTGGCTGAATAATACTCATTAAACCTGCCGTAACCCAAGAAAACAAGCAGAGATTTAAAGAGAACTGACCAGGTGGATGCTGGGTGGTTTTATTGTACTGTAGAGTGTGTGTGTGTGTGTGTGTGTGTGTGTGTGTGTGTGTGTGTGTGTGTGTGTGTGTGTGTGTGTGTGTGTTACTTCATGTTTTCTCAGTCTTGCCTGTGACTCTTGAACAAACTTGTTTGTCTTGATTCTTGTGTTCTGAGCTCATAGTCAGTGTCCCTGTTTTACCTCTCAGACTGACTTCAGATCAGAAGATGAGTGATTGTGTGGAGGAAGAGGAGGACAGAGCAGAGTCTCTAGTCTTTGGCTGTCTGTCTATGAAAAGTGACGTGTCCATAGGTATTCCTCTACACTTCAGTAATGAACCTGGACCCTCAGACACAAAGTAAGAGAGCTGCTATATTCAGGTTTCTACACAAATGTATTTGCCAACTAAAATTTAACAGACTTCGTCAAATAAACTCTTGCTCTTAGTATCTGTGACAGTTGTCAGTCACCTAGAGAAGATGTAATCTAATCTAAGAAAACGGCTACAAACTTTTAAACCTCCTTATTGTTGACAGTAGCAGTAGTTTGTGTGTTTAGAGCTACCTTAATGACCTAAAAAAGAGAATTTATCAAGGATTCAAGCAGTATGAATAAAATCATCTTGGTGTTTGCAGAGTTCAGTACAGACAGAGAGCAGAGTCTCCAGCACCCAGCCATCTGTCTATGAAGAGTGACCAGTCCAAACGTTTTCCTCTGAACTTCGGTAATGAACCTGGACCCTCAGACACAAAGTAAGAGCTGCTACTAACTCATTTACATTACTAACTTTTCAGCTATCTCCGCCAATGTTTTCTATTGATTTTGTTTGTATGTTAAAGTTTTTACTGAAGTTTATTTGCTAACTAAAATTTTAACTTTTTGTGACACAGACAAAGCTAAATCATTTGTGCCGTCTTCCTCGTAGTATCTGTGACAGCTGTCAGTCACCTAGAAAAGCTGTAATGTGATCAAATAGGACGGCTACAAACTTTTAAACCTCCTAATTATTGACAGTATCAGTAGTTTGTGTGTTTAGAGCTAATTAGATGGCTTTTGTTGAAGATAAAATGCCCCGACCTTGGTCCTTTTGAGCTCTGTCCAAATCTCATTATGGTTTTGCCAACACAGCGATTTCCGACTTATTTTGGTCCTCACAGGCCTTATCTTCTGACAGTTTTACGATCCTGACTTTTTTACCTCGAGCCTGGGGCAAACCCTCCCATTCACGCCAACAGCCGAGGTGCAAAACCTCAGAAGCCTCGACATCTCGCCACCATGTATCAGCCCCCCCCCTCACAGCTCGCCGTCCTGTTATTCAGGATTTGCCTGCACTCCCTCCATGCTTCACTCCTCCCACCTAGAGAGAGAGCCAGAGTGCTTTCCCTCACTGATGCATCAGACACACATTTTTTTATGTAAAATTAACATTAGCTTGTGTGACAGAATACATGATATTTTTGATTATCTTTAAGTTTATACTTTAACCAAAAATACCCTAGTATATGAACATTTTGTGTAAATACATGATATATTTTTGTCTTAGGTTATACTAATATAAAACAACCTGAAAATGTATCACAACACTTTAACATCAGATCATTTATCAAGGATTCATGTGATATGAATAAAATCATCTTGGTGTTTGCAGAGTTCAGTACAGACCGAGAGCAGAGTCTCCAGTACCCAGCTGTCTGTCTATGAAGAGTGACCAGTCCAAACGTTTTCCTCTGAACTTCAGTAATGAACCTGGACCCTCAGACACAAAGTAAGAGCTGCTACTAACTCATTTACATTACTAACTTTTCAGCTATCTCCGCCAATGTTTTCTGTTGATTTTGTTTGTATGTTAAAGTTTTTACTGAAGTTTATTTGCTAACTAAAATTTTAACTGTTTGTGACACAGACAAAGCTAAATCATTTGTGCCATCTTCCTCGTAGTATCTGTGACAGCTGTCGGTAACCTAGAAAAGCTGTAATGTGATCAAATAGGACGGCTACAAACTTTTAAACCTCCTAATTATTGACAGTAGCAGTAGTTTGTGTGTTTAGAGCTAATTAGATGGCTTTAACATCAGATCATTTATCAAGGATTCATGTGATATGAATAAAATCATCTTGGTGTTTGCAGAGTTCAGTACAGACCGAGAGCAGAGTCTCCAGTACCCAGCTGTCTGTCTATGAAGAGTGACCAGTCCAAACGTTTTCCTCTGAACTTCAGTAATGAACCTGGACCCTCAGACACAAAGTAAGAGCTGCTACTAACTCATTTACATTACTAACTTTTCAGCTATCTCCGCCAATGTTTTCTATTGATTTTGTTTGTATGTTAAAGTTTTTACTGAAGTTTATTTGCTAACTAAAATTTTAACTGTTTGTGACACAGACAAAGCTAAATCATTTGTGCCATCTTCCTCGTAGTATCTGTGACAGCTGTCGGTAACCTAGAAAAGATGTAATGTGATCAAATAGGACGGCTACAAACTTTTAAACCTCCTAATTATTGACAGTAGCAGTAGTTTGTGTGTTTAGAGCTAATTAGATGGCTTTAACATCAGATCATTTATCAAGGATTCATGTGATATGAATAAAATCATCTTGGTGTTTGCAGAGTTCAGTACAGACAGAGAGCAGAGTCTCCAGTACCCAGCCATCTGTCTATGAAGAGTGACCACTCCAAACGTTTTCCTCTGAACTTCAGTAAAGAACCTGGACCCTCAGACACAAAGTAAGAGCTGCTACTAACTCATTTACATGACTCATTATTTCAGCTATCTCCGCCAATGTTTTCTGTTGATTTTGTTTGTATGTTAAAGTTTCTACTGAAGTTTATTTGCCAACTAAAATTTAAACTTTTTGTGACACAGACAAAGCTAAATCATTTGTGCCATCTTCCTCTTAGTATCTGTGACAGCTGTCGGTCACCTAGAAAAGCTGTAATGTGATCAAATAGGACGGCTACAAACTTTTAAACCTCCTAATTATTGACAGTAGCAGTAATTTGTGTATTTAGAGCTAATTAGATGGCTTTTGTTGAAGATAAAATGCCCTGACCATGGGCCAGCACTTTTGTCTTTATCATAATTAAAACTAAACTATAAGTCTGGTTAAAAAAATTGGTCGAGAGAAGTCGACAGATCTTGATGCAAAAAGCGTTTATTTTGTCACCAAAACAAACACAAGTCGGCAGCTCGAACAGAGGACTGACTTTTCATGGTAAAACCCCCTATATATATATATGGTGGACTACATCCCAATCTCTTTCATGTTTTTTTCCTTTTGGGGCACTCATTAATGTTTTGCCAACACAGCGATTTCCGACTTATTTTGGTCCTCACAGGCCTTATCTTCTGACAGATTTACGATTCTGACTTTTTTACCTCGAACCTGGGGCAAACCCTCCCATTCACGCCAACAGCCGAGTTGCAAAATCTCAGAAGCCTATAATGGAAATTCCGTCAATTTCCCAAGATGAGTCCTAATGAACGTTGGAATAAAGATCTCAAACAGATGAAATGTCTGTGGCAGTATTTTATTCTTGCAAGAAGAGGCACTAGTTATACAGAGTGACACAGAGTCTGCAGAAGAGTGCACTGCAGGTGATTATTACAATGTGATTATATAGAAATCTACAACAGGGACTGTGAGAAAAGGAGTTGTTTTACACAGATAAGGAGTCGTTTTCACACAGTGT
The DNA here is from genome assembly GCA_916700995.1 of Hozukius guyotensis. Classification (NCBI taxonomy): domain Eukaryota; kingdom Metazoa; phylum Chordata; class Actinopteri; order Perciformes; family Sebastidae; genus Hozukius; species Hozukius guyotensis. Next base: position 11,044 of record CAKALU010059019.1, on the reverse strand, counting down.
CCCAGTAAAAGTCAACACTCAGTACTTTCCCACTACATGAGACAAAGAGCCCACATTAGACAGTAACTTTCCACTGTTGCATAAAGAGACATCGCTACATACATAGTAATTTTCCATTACATTTCCCCCCTTTTGATCATTCTGTTGATCAACATTAAAGTATATACAGTACATATGATGTATCAGGAAAGTACTCCATCAGACATAATAATTCATCGAGATTCAAATTATATCATCATTGTAATACATCATAAAAGTTATTGAGAGCAATACTGTGAATGAGAACAATGTGAACAAGCTGGGGAAAGAAATCATTTAAACAACGTCAGAATCCAAACACTCACATATCATGATGTTTACGCAGAATGTCAGATGGAACAAGTGGAATAACATACAAACATATGATGAATTTATTCAATCGAAATCCATTTCATAATCACCTTCCAAGTAGGTATTTGTTAAGTATTATTTTAGTTGCATATAATGATAATAAATCATGAATGATACATGATTATCAAAAGGCTCACCCTTAACCTCTAGCAATAGCCTACGAGTTCTGTTTTCAAGCCAATTAAGGCCTCCCAATGAAAATTACTGAGTACCTGTAGACCTCCCAAACCCTATAAAGGGTTAGAGAGCTCTTTGACAAAGGTCGCAGGTCACATGCAGCTACTGACAAATGGCCAAAAACTCCGCCTCGGTTTTACAGGAGATGGAGCAAAAATACCAGATGCGCTAACTACTCTATCTGGACAGGACAATGGTAAAACCTCAGATGACAAAAGAGAGGAGAAACCAATACTGATCATAGCAGTGAGGTTTTCTAAATCTATGGCAAGACGGTCTATATTATGCGCATTATTCACAGTACCCCACATAGGCAGAATGCCCCTCAAGAATTTAGTACTCGGGGCGATGCGGACACGAGTGTTACTCATCTCTCGGCGATCACGATATGGGAAATAGTGGGCGTATGCGCCAGGGCTGAAGTGCGTGATGTTAGTAGTAATCTGTACATTAGGTATCATTTTAGCAAGGTGACAAACACCGCACCATTCGGGAGGAAGAACCAAATAGACATGTCTACAACACCAAACCCCTCATCAGATGGCACTCGGACAGTGGGATTTGTAACTTGTGAAGCATTGTTTTTAAGGGGGATTTTTGTCAGATTCAGTTGCACTAGACCACAAGTGGAATTACGAGTGATGATGCAGCCGGCAGATTGTCCTAAAAACACTGCACCCTGTCTGCAAATTCGAATGAAACATACGTTAGGAGCAAGGGAACCAGGGGTAGGAACGGTTAACAGTGGGGCAGACATGGTGGTAATAGAAGAGTTTGCAAAGGAACCGAAGTCCCAGATGCGAATCAAAGAACCGGTATAATCAACTAAGGATTAATTTACCCAATTGGCCTGGATTGTCATGTTACCCACTCTATTTGGACCGTCTGGACCGTCAGCAACGGTAAGCTCAACCATCGCTGAGAGCGTTTCAGTAGCGTTTGAGGGCCATGGTACTAGCGGCGTCGACTCGGTTGTAGCATGAGGCATAAGAGAGCAAGCATAACAGCTTTCATTAGTTATCCGTCGTACAGATATCGTGGGGACTTGATACCATAAATTACTGCCAAAATCGTGTGTCTCTGGCCAAATGTGCCTTTTACTTACAGGGTGGGTTGTGTTCTCCATAGGAGTGGTCATCAAAGCATAAGAAAACAACCGCCATAGCGGTGGGGTCAACATTAATGTAACACCAAATATTAAACACGATTGAACAGGATGTAACCGCAGTTCTGCGTTCCATTGTAGTCCATCGAAGATGGGTGTCGTCTGTAGAATGTTATCTCAGAAACAAATCAGTATGTGTTATCAACGTGACAGGAACAAGGTGGGGCTTGACCCCACCTTCCTTACTCAGGGGTGTGTCTGAGTAAGTGTGGTTTTTGATCACAGATATGACTTTATTATGGTCATATATGTGTCTTACTCGTTGGAGTCTATTCCCTGCGTTAAGACAGGTGGTTGAGGAGGTTCACTAGGAGGAGGAACGCGTTTGCAGTAGCTGGCATGGATCCACGTGGCTCTCTCAGCTACCTTGACTGCGGAGTGGGTAGTTAGGAGCACCTGGAATGGACCCTACCACCTCTTAGCTTTCCAGTGTTTTCTCTTAAAGTCCTACACCACCACATAATCGCCAGGCTGGAGCTTATGCAGGGGCGTGCTGGCAGGGGAAGGTAAGGCAGCAGTGATCTGTTTCCTGATGTCAGAGAGGGTACGAGAGAGGTTAATGCAATATGTTAGCATAGCATCTTCACATAGAGCAGTGTCTGGGGGAGGACCTCCTGGTGGTTCAACTCCAACGTGAGGAGGAGCTGCAAAGAGACACTCATAGGGTGTTAGGTTAGTTCGTGCACGTTTCCTCATTCTCATATACATCAGGACAATAGGCAGAGCTTTGGGCCGTGGAAGATTTGTATCTTCACAGCCCTTAGCCTGTTTTTGCTTCAAGGTCCCATTTTCACGCTCAATAGCGCCCCCAGAGGCAGGGTGATAAGCACAGTGATTTCTCATGTCTATGCCCAAAAACACACCAACCTGTTGGATGGCAGTATTAACAAAGTGAGAGCCATTATCACTAGAAATTCTGGCTGGCAATCCCCATCATGGAATAATTTCTGTCACCAATGCCTTTGGCCACAACAGCTGCTGTTGGATGTTTTGCAGGAAAGGCTTCAACCCATTTGGACCACATATCCACCATAACCAAACAGTATTTCTTTCCTTCAGCTGGGCTCAACTCAATGAAGTCCATCATAAGATGTTCAAATGGTCGTGTTGGGGGTTGGTGTGCTGCTTGTTGTGTCACAACTACAGGTCTGCCTGTGTTATGTGTCATACAGTGTTGACAGTGTTTCTGAGCATATGCTGAAAACCTTTTTGGGTACCGATGATTAGTTATCATGGATAACATTCCCCCTTTTGACACACGATCTAACCCATGAGACAACTTGGCATAGTGAGGGAACAGAGCTTTATCAACATCAACCCATCAACATAAAAAACAACATCAGGGTTGGTCAATGGAACATCAAAGAGATCAACACGAGGGGTGCAAATTTGTTGGAGTTCTGCAACACAACAAAGAGGTTCGCCATCCTCAGGACCTGGGAGGAGAGTAGCTGGGTTTAGAGTGGTGCACCTCTTAACAGTCACATGTGGTAGATCAAGCAAAATTGTGTGATATCTCATGTATCTGGCTGCAGATAGATGAGAGGTTTTCTGCTCGAGTAGGATGTGACTAACGGCATGTGGTACCAGAATAGTAAGAGGAGAATAACCTACAATGTCACGTGACGCATTGACAGCTTTTTCAGAGGCAGCGACTGCACGCAGGCATTTTGGGAGACCTCTGGCTACAGGGTCGAGTTTAGCTGAGAAGTAGCCTACAGGTCTGAGTTTGTCACCGTGTTGTTGCAGGAGTACTGACGTCATACAGCCATTATGCTCATCGACGGCTTGAGTGCATGGTTTGTCAAGGTCGGGAATGCCCAGAGTTGGGGCTTGTTGTAGATCAAGTTTTAAGTCAACGAAACACTGCAATGCCTCGTCTGTCCACTGAACAGGGTCTGCTGGTTTAAGGTTTTTGCCATGAATCATGTCACTGAAAGGCACCTGTAGTTGAGCATAATTAGGGATGAATGTCCTGCAATAGGAGCACGTGCCCATAAATGACATCAACTGTTTCTTAGTCTGCGGTTTAGGAATGTTGCAGACAGCCTCAATACGCTTGGAAGAGAGTGATTTACCCTCACCAGAGTGACCCAAAAAGGTCACATGTTCTTTATCGAACTGGAGTTTCTGTAAGGAGGCCTTGTATCCCTCCTCTGCCAAGTGTTTGATGGTGTCCCCCTCACACTGCTCTTTTGTGGGGGCCGTGATTAAAATGTCATCTACATATTGTAGGAGGGCTGTCCCTGAGGATAGGGAAAGTGAAGCCAGGCTGTTTGCCAGAGCTGCGTTGTAAATGGAGGGAGACTCAGTGTAACCTTGACATCTTTGTGAACAGGGACGCTGAAAAAGGCATTGGAAAGATCAACAACAGAGAACCACTTGGAATTTTGTGGAATCTGAGAGAGGATGGTGTATGGATTAGGGACATAGGGGGCTCCAGCGTGCACAGCATCATTTACAGCCTGTAAATCCTGCACGAACCTCCATTCAGTAGGCTGGCCCTCTGGCCTGATTTTTTCTGTTTGTTCGAACAGGTGGGTCTTCACAGGGAATGATAAGACCTGCCTACAGTAAGGAGTCAAATACTGGAGTGATGCAATCAATGGCGTCCTGTTTCAGAGGATATTGGTTTTTGCAAGGCCTGTAATGAGATTTAGGTGCAATGACTAACGGAGCAGCATTTTTAGTGAGACCCACATCACATTTATGTTTTGCCCAAAGGCTGTCAGGGACTTCAGTCAGCAGTGGAGACACTTGCGCTGGCATTTGTGACAAAAACGAGGAGGTTGGAGTGGGGTCAGAATCAAACTCATCAAAAAGATATACAGACCTTAGACATGCAAATGGCAACGAAAGGGACGTCTGTAAACGTTGGCAGAGGGGGAGTACATGACCTGAGAATCTGGAGTGGAGGTCCAGTTAGTTATGGACTTGCATTTCCCAACAAAAGGTCCCAGGTTGCACCATCGGTCATTTTTGCTTTTGGAGAGTGAAACATGTGGACAAGAACCCTTTACCTCAAACAGAGACAGCTGGTCAGGGGAAAGGGAGACAGCACAACGTGAGGTTGAAATATACATGTCACATGTATTCATTGTGTCATTTAGGTCTTTAAAGGATACTTCTTCAAAATGTCTGTCAGGTCCATGTGAAACATGTGCAGTGCAGTGCAGGTGTTTAGGGCACATGAAATCTGCTTGCGGGTGGGCCAAATCGTGTGCCAAGGATGTCATTTCCTGAGCTACAGGTAAAGGAATCCTCCATTGATAAACATAAAGAGGAATTTGCGGACTGTATTTCACCATAGAGTACTCGACCAAGGGCGTTCTTGTTACCTTAAGCCCATCTGGTGTTGAAATGAGATTAATTCCTAAGGTGCACATAAAATCTCTGCCCATAAGGTTAATGGGACAGCATGGGGATAAAAGGAAAGCATGTTTTACCTGTATCCCTCCCACTTTATCAGAATAATGACATGTCATTTGAGTGGTAAAATGGTCTTTAGTTGTGAGGCCTGAGGCCCTTTGGGAGTAAGTGTATCTACCACTTGTTTTTGCCGTGGGCAAGCATTTTGACATTATCCCTGAATTTGTTGCTCCGGAGTCCACTAGGAAACTTAATGTAGTACCATTGATCACAACATCAACAATAGGCATGTTCTTATAGGCTTCATGACTGTATTTGGCATATGTTTCTACAAGAGATGCCCTGGCTGTTCTTCCTTCTAGGAATTCAATGCTATCCTGAATCATCTGAGCTAAATCAAGGTTAGTAGGCAAAGCATCTTCTTCGTTGCGTGCAGCACATGTGTGTGTGTATGTACTTCCCTGTTCAGTTGCTGTGGTTGAGTGGTTTTCCTTCTGTGTACACTCCATCTCCTCCCCCAGCCCGGAGACCTGATCTCAGTCTGCCATCTGCTGGCGACCACCTGCAGCACCTCCGCCTCCCGCATGTTGATTTTGTGGGCACTGAAAAGTCCAGTGTCCAAATCTTCTGCAAATGCAGCACTGGTCTTTATCCACTTGACGGCGTCTTGGACCCCCTCTGCCTCGTCCACGACCACGTCCTCCACGTCCTCTGCGCCATGGCTGCTGTGAAGACTGCTTTTGTTGTCCCAGAGTCATTTGTTCCACAGCCTGGAGCATAGTAAGCTGAGCCATGTGGAGGTCAGCGTGTGGTGACTCATCCTTCTTCTTTTTGGCTGTAGTGCAGTGCTTTTCAATATGGCGGGCGTGTCTCATCAACTCAGCCAGTCTGGAGTTTTCCCAATCAACGTGACTTTGCTTGACTTTTCCACCAATATCTGGTCTGAGACCCACTACGAAGGCGTTTTTCAGGTGGGTCTACCACATTCCTGGTTCTAGTCCCAAGTCCGTGGGCTCACTAAACCCACTGTGGAGGGCGAAGACACCATGGAGTCTGGTTTAGTAATCCTCAACAGGTTCACTTTGTCCCTGTTTGCATGTGGTGATTTTAGTCATGTCGACACCCCTGCAGAGGAAGTTAAGCTTCCTCCTTGGGCGGATGAGCTGGAGGAGCCTGCTATGGGGTCGATGGCTTTGTTAGACGGGTCGATCTCCTTCTTTTTGAGCTTGGGTTTACCGTCTTCTTCTGGGGTGCAGGGAGGAGGATAGGTGTCCAGATCAGGGTCCACTTTAGACAGCTCCTTAAACAGAGGAGAATAGGGAGATGATGGTTTATCTGACTTCATTTTAGAAGTTACTTTAGACATTTGTTTGCTGTAACTTTTCCTTTCCCCACGTTCAGCTTCTCCCTTCCAGGCTTTCAGACACTTTTTGTGTTTTTCTATTTCCTCAAAATCTTTCACCTTAACTTTCTTTTTGGCCCTCACCTTCTTCTCTACTTCTGTTAATCTGTTCTCTAGCTTTTCCAATTGATTTATGCTGAATGAGCCTCCAGGAGGAAACCCATATTCTTTAAACCATGTAGAAACACATTCTATGCTTTCCTCTCCGTATTTGGATCTCATGGCATCGATACATCCTCCCTCAGGTGGAGAATCCTGAGTTTTACTCTTCCCTGATCCCATCCTGGAATTTCAGGTACGTGTACACGTCACTTTACAACATGGGGCGTCCCTCGTGAGGTCTAGGTTACTATAGCTTAACGAAGATAAAGCTGTAAGGCGGACAATGAACCTCGCTTTAGGTGCCGTCACTTTCCCTTTTTCTTCCTTTTCTCTGAGTCAACAGACTTCAACAACTGCTTCAAACAATTGCTTCATATGTTTCAAACATATGTTTTCCTTTAAGCACTGTGTGTGAACAATAGCCACTTAACACAAATACTTCTTAGGTCAAGAAACTACAACGTTCAAAACTAATTTAATTTTGAACATTTTTAATAATTTTCCAGTTCTCCTTTATTATCCCTTTCTTCTATGGAGGACAAAAGATGCCACAAAGAATCTCAAATCACGTCAGGAAATTACTTCAACCCAAAATCCACAACAATCCAGTTATTACTAGAAAAGTGGAAATTATTAGGAAACTCAAGAAACCTCAATTTCCACGTTCTATTTCATTATTTATATCATACTGGGTTTCAACATTGTTATTATCAATGATTAAAAGAATCAGAATTTCAACGTCTCACCCGGTTAATAGTTGATTTGTTGGACTCAATCAGGTCCTTTGGATCCCAGTAGAAACGGTCTAGAGCCACTGGGGATTGGTCCTGTCGTCTCTTAACTTATCAAGGTACAGGCAGGAGGTTTCTCCTGGATGGCCAGTCACTGGTCCCCCGTCGTCTCAGGACGATCTTCCACGGAATCCTGCCGACAATGCCAAGATTGTAATGGAAATTCCGTCAATATCCCAAGATTAGTCCTAATGAACGTTGGAATAAAGATCTCAAACAGATGAAATGTCTGTGGCAGTATTTTATTCTTGCAAGAAGAGGCACTGGTTATACAGAGTGACACAGAGTCTGCAGAAGAGTGCACTGCAGGTGATTATTACAATGTGATTATATAGAAATCTACAACAGGGACTGTGAGAAAAGGAGTTGTTTTACACAGATAAGGAGTCGTTTTCACACAGTGTCCCAGTAAAAGTCAACACTCAGTACTTTCCCACTACATGAGACAAAGAGCCCACATTAGACAGTAACTTTCCACTGTTGCTTAAAGAGACATCGCTACATACATAGTAATTTTCAATTACAAGCCTCAACATCTCGCCATCATGTATCAACCTCCCCTTCACAGCTCGCCGTCCTGTTATTCAGGACTTGCCTGCACTCCCTCCATGCTGGAAATCCTGGAAATAGGTTATACTTATATAAAACAACCTGAAAATGTATCAAGGATTCATGTAATGTGAGTTAAAACATCTTGGTGTTTGCACTGTAGAGTTCAGTACAGACCGAGAGCAGAGTCTCCAGTACCCAGCTGTCTGTCTATGAAGAGTGATCAGTCCAAAGGTTTTCCTCTGAACTTCAGTAATGAACCTGGACCCTCAGACACAACGTAAGCGACTGTTTTTACTGTAAGCTGACCTGGTAGACGATGATGCATTGAGCCTAAAATATTTATATTCCTGATGCAGAACTATTAGTGCAGATACTGTTTCAACCTAAGATGGATCACACACAAACATACAAACTACTGATGGCTTTTATGTAGCAAAACACCTGAGAACCTCCTGTTGTAGCCCAAGTAATCCAAACAAAGAAAGAGAGCGAGACACTAGCATGGACTTAACTCTGAACTTTACTGCTTCTCTTCTTCTCTCAATTCTCCTTTCAAAACATGCAGTACAAGGTCATGTGATCTACAGCGCCCTCTAATGGGTAAATAGTAACTGAATACACAACATATTTCCCCCTTAGTTTAGGAAGTTTACTCGGTAAAATAAAGGTAAATACACAGTCTCTTAAAAAACACTTAAGACCTTGCTGTAGAATAATGCAAACTTAAATGTCTTCCTTATCCCACATAGCATAAACCCAAAATTTTCCAATAATAGTATTATTGTAATTATAACAAACAGCATTATCGGCTATGCCAACTTTTACTAACAGCATGGAAACTTAATCCTAAATATAGCTTTAACTTAAACTGAAGTAAACAAATCAATTTCACAAGATATTGACACCTGTATCTTAACCAAAACAACATTCAACATTGTATTCCACTTTGTCATGTTCAGATATGGTACACAATCATTTTTCAATGTTCAGCATTTTTTTTTTTTTTTTCAAAGTCATTCCCTCTTCAACATTTCCCCCCAAAAAGGCCATGAGAGAACGATTAATGTTCATAATCGTTAAGCCAGTTAGGTCTCTTTCGAACCCTTGCTGGTCTGTGCATGTCACCATGCGGCGGTAGTGCAGGCCCCGGCTCAGGGACTGGAGCAGGGCGTGTAATGGTGTCTGTTGCAGTTTCTGGGACCAGGGAGAGGTGAATAGCGTTCCATGTACGTCCATCCTCCAGCACATAAGCATTTGAACCAGCTTTCCGTATCACTTTGGCAGGTCCCTGAAACTTTGACAGTCCTTTCTTAACGTAGTAAGGTTTCTTTACTCTGACTAGGCTTCCCTCTTTGATCCTTGGCACTCGTGCACCTCTCCTCACATCTGTGTAGGCTTTCGATGCGTTTTGTTTGGCGATAACCAAATCTTTCTCCAAATGTGGAGGGGATTTGCTTGCTGGGCCAATGTCCACCTTTGTGCGCATTTTCCTGTTGAACATGAGTTCATTTGGTGACACTCCTGTAGTACTGTGTGGAGTTGCACGGTATGTGAGCAGGAAGTCCTGTATGAATGGTTTCCATGGTGTTCTCTCCTGCTCGGCAGTGAGAAGTGTCTCTTTAAGAACGCGGTTCCAGCGTTCTATGGCTCCGTTTGCTTGTGGATAATACAAAGACACTTTCCTGTGTTTGATGTCTCTCATTGCAAGGAAGTCTGCAAACTTGCTTGAAGTAAACTGTGTCCCATTGTCACTAATGAGCTCTGTAGGGTTGCCAAACCGGGCGAACACTGCAGAAAGGAAGGTGGTGATCGCCGTGGTTGTGATGGAGGAAGTAAAAGCAACTTCCGGCCACTTTGTGTAATAGTCAATTAGTGTCACTGCATAGCGACAGTCCCAAGTCGCTGACTCAAATGGTCCGACGATGTCGATTCCCACTTTCTGCCAACTCTGGAACTGGCTGGAGTGGGGCAGCATGCGTCTTGGCGCTTTTATCATTCATCTGGCACGTCGCACATGCATTAATGCTGTCCTGCACACACATGTCCATGCCCGGCCACCAGTATAAGTCACGCAGCCTCTGCTTGTTGCGGACGACACCCTGGTGTGTTTCATGTGCCAAATCCACAAGCTGCTTCCTTAGGGCCACAGGAACAAGCCGCCGATGAGGGCCCCTGAATATTGTCACATCTTGGACTGACAGTTCATCTCTGGTAGCAAAGTAGGGTTGGAGCACTGTAGGTAGGTGCTTTGCTCTTTTAGGCCACCCCTTTTTCACCTGCGCTCTCAGGGCCGTGAGCTCTGGGCATGCTGCACATGCCACAGCGAAGTCCTTCACTGAGAGAGCTCTCAGTTCTGTATCCAACAGAGCTACGAGTTCAGGCTCTGACACTGGCTCTGCATTCTCTTCTGATGGGAGGGGCAAACGGGAGAGACAGTCAGCAGCATAATTTTGTGCACCAGCCCGATACACTATGTCATATGTGAAACACAAGAGTCTAGCTGACCACCGTGCAATACGCATTCCTGCGCGTCCAAGGCCTTTTGTGGCTAGCAATGTGGTCAGGGCCTGGTGGTCCGTACGCAGTGTGAATCTTGTCCCCCATAAGAAAGTCCTCCACTTTTCTGCTGCCCACACACAGGCTAATGCCTCCTTCTCCACAATGGAGGACTTCCGTTCAGCAGGGGTAAGTGAACGTGAAGCAAAAGCAACTGTGCGCTCCGTTGTATCAGGGTGCATTTGTGTCAGTATGGCCCCCAGACCATAGTCTGACGCGTCTGTAGACACGATGGTTGGAAGGCTTGAGTCAAAGACGGACAGCGCTGAGCTGTTCACGATGCGAGTCTTGACAGTGTCAAAGCTTGACTGCGCTGCTGCAGTCCACTGAAATGTGTCATCACGCAGACATTCTCGCATAGGCTCCACCAGAGACGCGTAGTTTTGCACAAACTTTGCATACCACTGTAGGGACCCAGCAAATGGCTGGTTTCCAGTGACCTCATGAACTCAGTAACATGATCCTTGACCACTGGACTAAGCTCAGCTGCCATTGGCTACTGTAGCATTTCACACAGAGGTGTGAAATTCACCCAGGAAC
>CAKALU010059017.1:0-13517 GCA_916700995.1 Hozukius guyotensis | reverse complement strand
TCCCCCTCCCGACAGCCTCCGCACCCCCACCAGCACCAACAGGGCATGGGGGGGTTTGGGGGTGGCCAGTTCCCTGGCTATCAGGCCCAGTATGGAGCCATGGGACCTGGGATAGGCCAGGGTGCTAATGCTAACGTCACTGCTAACACCAGCCAGGCCATGGGACCAGGGCAGCTTGGCCAGAGGTTTAACCAGGGATCAGGTCCAGCAGCTGGGCAACAGGGGCAGCGATACCCCCCTGGACCACCACACCAACCCCAGACCCTTTCTGCCCCGATGCAGCAGGCAGGGCAGCAGGGCCAGCCTATGCACCCCCAGAATCTGCCCCAGGCCCAAAACCAGCCCCAGTCCCACCTTGCCCCCCCAGCTCAGGGATCCTACCCTTCCCCCTCATCCATGTCCCCCATGCGGGTTTTGGCAGCCCCAACACCTCCTCCCCAACAAGGCAGACCCCCTAGCGCTGGACTAGCTGGAACCCCAGAGGTTGCAGGGTACCCGGCCCTGCAGTCTCAACCCAATGCTATGGCCCAGAGAACTCCCCAAATCCCTCTGTCTGCCCCACACCCCCAACACCAGCAGCCCCACAACATGCCCCCTAATGCAGGGCAGATGTACCCCGGCATGGGGCCGCAGCGCGGTCCACAAATGGGGCCCAACAGGCCTCCGCTCCAGCAACCGCAAGGTAAGCACAGGACAGTTGATGCTGCCCCATGTCGCTTTTTTCATTGGTCTCACTTTTGGAACCATTCAATCCATTCACTATTTAACCGTACACATTTAAAAACAAAGACACTGAAAGTGAGGAGAAACTAAAAATGATGAGAAATTATAACAAAAGATCTTGACATGTGCTGTTCTCATACCCTGCATGTAGTATGAAAGTACAAAACGGAGCTGTTAGAGTTACTATGGATTACACAGATGGTTGTGAACCAACGCCAGTATTTCACTCCCAGTGTGATTTTTGTATTTACACTGTTTCTGCTACACGTTCATAGCAGTTGAAATGAGGACATACAGCGTAAGAGTATATTTGAGAAAGCTTTAGTTTTCTTTGTATGTCTCTTCCTCATGAAATACACACATTCCCAGATATGTCAGTGGTCAGGTCACACGGACTTGCACTGTTTTAGGGGATCTTCCTCATGGACACAGATGGTACGCACTGCAGGTGTTGTACCAGCAACCCTCCAGAATACAGTTCAACACTTAAATCCTGCACTTGCACATGGAATTATTGAAGTAATTCAGAAACTTGACATAGTCTGTGAACCTGTAGTGTTAATTTATTTTACACATAACATCAGCCACTCCCTCACTTCTTTGACAATTGGGTGAAAGTTTAAGTTGAGCCAAATTTTCTTTCGGGGCTGTCAATCGATTAAAATATTTAATCGCGATTAATTGAAAATGAATGGCACATTTTTGTTCAAAATGTGCCTTAAAGGGAGATTTGTCAAGTATTTAATACTCTTATCAACATGGGAGTGGACAAATATGCTGCTTTACTCAAATATATGTATATATTTATTATTGGAAATCAGTTAACAACACAAAACAATGATAAATATTGTCCAGAAACCCTCACAGGTACTGCATTTAGAATAAAAAATATGCTCAAATCATAACATGGCAAACTGCAGCCCAACAGACAACAACAGCTGTCAGTGTGTCAGTGTGCTGACTTGACTATAACTTGCTCCCAAAACTGCATGTGATTATCATAAAGTGGGCATGTCTGTAAAGGGGAGACTCGTGGGTACCCATAGAACCCATTTACATTCACATATCTTGAGGTCAGAGGTCAAGGGACCCCTTTGAAAATGGCCAAGACAGTTTTTCCTCACCAAAATTTAGCGTAAGTTTGGAGCGTTATTTGATACCAATGGATTCATTAGATTTTCTAGTTTCATATGATACCAGTATCTTCACTCTGGCTTTAAAACCGAGCCCGCTACAACCTCCAAAATATCGATTGCATAATGCGTTAATTACTGGCGTTAAAATAAATTGGCGTTATTATCGAGTTAACTTTGACAGCCCTAGTTTTCATCGTTTTTATTTTTGTTTCTGCTCTGAATTTAGTTTTACTTTTGCTTGGAAAAAGCATTATACACTTCTTTAATACTTTGTTTTACTCCTTACTAGAAACCGACTTACTGCAGCCAGCTAGTGTATCTATTATTGTATTCTACGAATGCTTTTTGATCGTTTTGGATGCAGCAATCCGACCTTTTTCCGTACCGGTATCAGTGCATTTTAGTGTCTTGGTGATGACAGGATGTAACGCGTTGTTGTTGGCATCATACATCTGTATACAGTCAGTGCTGATAGTGTGTTCCTCTCCCTCTCTCTCTCTCTACTCCCAGGGCCTCACGAAGCTCCAGTCAGCCAGGGGGGAGACCAGCGTCTGCTCCAGGCCCCGCAGCAGGCCCCTCGAAGCGGGCAGCCCAGCCCCATGGGTTTCCAGGGTCCGGCTGTCAGTCAACACGGCGTCCCGGCCCCAAACCAGGGCTTGGCACCGCCGGCCCAGAGTGCTCCGACGCAGCACACGCACATGCCCCCCCAGCCCCTCCACCTGCAGAGCACGCTGCCGCCGCTTGCCCCCAACCAGGCCTCCCAACCGTGGGCGCCTCCCGCCTCCCACCCGCTCTCCTCACCCCCTCTCACCCCACAGAAAGTGCCTCACGTACAGGTGAGTCTCCGTCAGGGCTGACACTTTGATGTGGCGGCGGCAGCGCTGTGTGTGTGTTTGTGTGTGTGCGTGTGTGTGCGAGCATGAGAGAGATCAAGACCGTGCATTTGTTTTCATGTGTGGGTGTATTTCATGTGAGTGTTTATTTTTCATGTGGGTGGGGGAATGTGTGTGTTTTGGAGTGTAAGGGAAGTGTGTGTGTGCATGACATTTGAGAACACAGCGGTGCGTTGGGCGCTGGTTCAGTGGGGTTGTGTGTGTCTGTGTGTTTTTTTTGCCTTTTGTGTCTTCTGCTGTGTCGGCCTTGTGTGTGTGTGTAGTTGTGTTTCCGTGTGTGTGTGTGTGGGGAAATGGATTTTTGCAGCTGTTTGTTTCCTGTGCGCTGCATATCCTGAGATGTGTGCAGTACACATGCACGCACACACACAGAGGCGCCACCAGCATAATCTCTCCTCCCTCTTTGCTCCCACATCTCCCCCTCCTCTATAGAGGAAACCTCCCTTCCTGTCTCTCCCTCCTCCCCGTCTCCTCTCTTTCCGCTCTCTCTCTCTCTCTCTCTCTCTCTCTCTGCCTGTCTCTCTGCCTGTCTGTCTGTCTCACTGTTTGTCTTATCCATTTCAGGGGTGTCATCTCTAAGTTAATGTTGTGTAGCCGGATGTGCAGAGAGAGACAGACAGTTTGGAAAAGAGGGAGACAGTGAGGAGGGTGATTAAGAGATTGGGGGAGGGGGGGAAAAACACTGAGAGGAAAGAAGTGCAAAGATCTCAAGAGAGGGAATCCAGGATCTCTAGTAAAGGAGACGAGGAGGAGGAGGAGGAGGAGGAGGGGAGGGCTGCTGGGGAAGAGGTTAGCAGTTCTCAATGGCAACCTCCACGTTTGTGTTTGTGCGAGCGTTCGCCGTCGCCGCCGCCCGCGTCACGTGCCCTCAGCTTCCATTAGCTTGTTTTGTTGCTCAAAGCCCCCTTTCTCCACTGACCCATTCACACACAATAGCAGCCCTGTGGCCACACACACACACACACGCACACACACACACACACACACACACACACACACACACACAGATCTAGTCCTCTTTTTCCCCCTTCCATTCTCGTTCACACTTCTCCTTACTACTCCACCACCACCACAACTCCACCTCCGAGCCTGCGTCGCTGCGTTTTTTTTTTTGTGGTTGACATTTCAGCCGTCACTCTTAATTCATCCAGCACTCCTGACCTAGATGCCAGGTTGACTGGTGAGCTGCGCCTGGGCGAGCTGCATGTGCCGTCCTGACTCTAGCTGCAGGCCCCGGCAGCCCCCGTCATTACACACACACACACACACGCACACACACGCATGCCGACAGTGTGGCTTGGGATAGCGCGGTCTGGAATGGGATGGCAAATGTGCCTGGGGAAATAGGATAGCCTAGCTAGCGGAGTACTCATAGTGGAGTGTGTGTGTGTGCGTGTGTGCGTCTGCGGCACAGGAAGGGAGTTCTCTCCGTGCCTCATGATGCACTTGTTAGAAAGAGCCACATACACACACAGCAAGCTGGTCAGTCAGTCATAATGACTGTATGTCTGGTACTCTAAGCTCCATCTGTTCACTAAGCATGGTTATTACACATGCACACACACACACACACACACACACACACACACACACACACACACACACACACACACGCGTGCCTTCGTCAGCAGCTCAAGGTCACAGCTCTGGCAGAGTGCTGTGCTGTGACCTTTATTCTACATCTCACACAAACACACACACACGCACACACACACACTGTGTTGCGTGCAGCACTTTAGTTGACATATAACATGCCTGTCTCGCCCCTCCCCCGCTCATGCATGCTGTCAGCGAGCTGCTATACCATCCAGCTCGCCGCAGCTTCGAGGAAACGCTTCTCTAACGTTTAGTCAT
The DNA here is from genome assembly GCA_916700995.1 of Hozukius guyotensis. NCBI lineage: Eukaryota > Metazoa > Chordata > Actinopteri > Perciformes > Sebastidae > Hozukius > Hozukius guyotensis. Next base: position 8,911 of record CAKALU010059017.1, on the reverse strand, counting down.
CTCCTCCTTGTTTGTGCAGGTTTCTTTCATACATTTAATCAGAAATTCACGTTAGTTGAGTGCAGTAATAAGAGCATTGTCCCTAAAAATAGTCAACGTCCTAGTGTACTACTCGCACTGTTTTTGTAAAGTTCAGCTCAGTTAGAGCGATCCGTCCATCAAACAGATCAGTCCTGTCAGAACAATGGACACCTAATGGCAAACGAAGCGAAAATCACATATGGAGAGCCACGAGCAGATCAGTTTGGCCGCATCCTCGTCCTAAAAGATGACATACATAATGATCCTTTGAGGTCGGATGATACGAGCATCCGTCCCGTGTGGTCCCCTTGCCAAAGCTAGTTCTCTGTAAAGTGATTCATCTTGGTTTTGGTGGTTGAGTGATTTTTTATTGGAAACCCACCTCACCTATTTGAAGAGCTTGAGACATGCTGCTGGAACAACTGCTGCTGCAGCGTCTGAACAGTGAGGAGGTGCTTCCTTCTGCATCGTTTCATCGTTGAGAGATGAGACGTTAACTTGAACTTTAAGGCTGGCTCACACTAAAAGATTTTTCAACAGATTTTCAAAATGTGAGAGACCCCACACGGTTTTGTTCCTATAGTGTGTGGAGAGCAACAATTTGGCTAAAACAGCACACCACACACTAACAGATTCATTCATGAACAACAAGAGTCCAGACTGGAAAAATTGCAAAATCTCTCGCAATCAAACGTGACTTTAGTGTAAACAAACATGGCGGATGATGGGCAGGAAGAATTAGTGATGTTAGTTTTTACTGTGTGCTGAAAATTCACGATGGATGGATGAAGTCATGGCGACATGTTAAATAAACACTCGAGATGTTGCCACAAATGAACAAGTTGGTCCTCCACATCCGAGCTCCATCTTACGACTACTTTATGCTTCGCGTTTTGCATTAGCTCGTGCGTTAGCCATGACGGCGGTGGTCGTTCTTCCTTCTTCAGTCAGCTTGGTTTCTCTATTGTCTGTCGTTCTTTCCCACGTGACTGCGTCATCGGCTGTCCTCGGGGTTCCCCACACACACAACAGGATATCCCGTTGTAAATATTAAACATGTTTAATATTAAACATGTTTAATATTTACCATTTGAAATCAGTGTGGCCAGGATTGACTTCCGAGCCGATCGGGTGATGTAAAAAAACACTCTTAACATACCTCACACCACAGGGATATCTGGGAAAAATTGGGGCTTTGCTGACGATTGTCGGGGGGGGGGAATCTGGCCCAAAATCGGCTTGATTCTCATGTAGTGTGTACCCGGCATTATATCTGAGATATCTGAGCTTTCAAATGTGCAATGTGCATTCTCAAAATGAAGAAAACAGTGTTTAGAATTCATCCCGTCAATGTGACTTTCTTTTAGACTTGGATATTTAATTGTGCTACAAGCGTCAAAGTAAAACTTCCTATTAAATGTCTATAACCACATATACTGTAGCTATAGGGCACTTGTGAAGCTCTTGTCAGACCTACATAGAGAGCAACAAATTAAAGAAAATGGAGAAATAGATGCATATCGTTGTTGAAGCCTCTGAAAACTTGGTTTCAAATCTTAAGTATTTAATAACAATTTATATTTATAACTGAAAATGCATCAAGTAAAGTTAAAAAAAACAACATATTTTCGGTATTATTTAAAAGTTTAAAACTACGATAAGTCGATAACGTAAAAATGATCGAGGTCCTGTTCATACATCGTACAATAAGTCAATCCAATCATTGGCCTTTTTGCGTCAGCGTGTGTACGCAATATGAAGTGGCAAAATGAATACAGATCAAAGTCAAAGCAAAACAGGTGTGGTCGTGTTGGAAGGATCCTCCTTTTAATAGATAACGGTGTGATTAACCATACTGTAACCTGCCGAATGGTGGGAGACAGTGAGCAGCTGTCAGTTTTGGATGGATGGATGGATGGACGGACGGACCGAGTAAGGGGAGAAGCTGAACGATGAGCACCGTATTTCCTTTCACTCCATCCTTTGGGAGTCTTAAGTGTTTTCTGCCTGGTGGATTTAACCCTTCATTTCACTCTTCTTCCAGCTGTCCCGCCCTCCTCCCGCTTCCTCAACCCCCTTCCTCAACCCCCTTCCTCCTCCTCCTTACGCTCTCTCCTCCATCGTCCTACGAGAGATGAAACTCAACCCTGTTCATCTCCTCTGAGTCTGTTATATTAGCCTTGTACTAGTCTGTTGGTGTGAGTGATTCATTAAGGTCTTTATGGATCTCTTTATTAAACTCAGTTACTGGTGATATTATTACAACCTGTTTGGGAAGAGGATTATAATGGTGTATCAGTAGAGAGCAGTGATTCTTTTATTCCCATCCTCTATGGAGTGTAGGGGTGTAAGAAAATATCGATACACATGAGTATCGCGATATTATCTTGTGCGATACTGTATCGATTCTCCAAAACACTGTATTGATTTTTTTAATATTAATTATTAAAGATAGGGTCGACGATGTTGGAAAGCTAGTATCATTTGAAAGTAGCATCGCCTCCCCCCTCCCCTCGGGCTCCTTCCATGGCAATGCCCCCCCACACACACATGCACGAGCACCGCCGCATCGTAACTACTTCACAGAGCGGAGAGAGGACCTCAACTCAACAACGCTACCTCATGACAAGTAACCGCGGCAGTGCTACTGCAGGGCTGAGTTTACTCTTCCATTCTCCAGTAAACTTGCGGCAGCGACGCGCTTTGAGTTCAGGCTGGTGCACGCCAAGGGTAGAGTACGAGCAGGGAGACATCTGATTGGTTCTTTCCAAGCGCACCGCGAGGCAGTGATTGGTAGACGTTTTTACAGGATTACAGCAGCTACAGATGACGGCTCTTTTCCGGTCCTTTTTCAGAGCTCATCAGTAATGGATCGCTGTCGGGGTGTAAAGACCATTTCAACCAATATAACAAATAGTGGAGACTGGAGAACATCGTCAACCCTGCCTTTTAAAGTTTGTAGCGGGCTCAATTTTACTGAAGCTAGAGTGAAGTTACTGTCATCATATGAAACTAGAAAAACCTAATGAATCCATTGGTACCAACCATGTCACACTAGCTTGTTGAGAAGGAGGTTAAATAACGCTCCAAACTTACGCTAAATATTGACAAGCAAAAACTGTCATGGCCATTTTCAAAGGGGTTCCTTGACCTCTGACCTCAAGATATGTGAATGAAAATGGGTTCTATGGGTACCCACCAGTCTCCCCTTTACAGACATGCCCACTTTATGATAATCACATGCAGTTTGGGGCTAAAAACATGTCATTTTTTGCATGCAGTAAACATTTGTTGTTTTTGCCTATTCTGAAATTATGTATTTATTCTACTATGACAGTTTTCCTAAAATTCAATTTTAAAGAACCGCAATATATCGCAATATATTGAACCGTAACCCCCGTATCATGATGCGTATCGTATCGCCAGATTCTTACCAATACACAGCCCTAATGGGGAACTGCGTTTAAACCGGTACAACTCGGCACACCAGCAAAGCTGAATTCACCCTGCAGAACGCCGAACCTGACGCAGGACTCCAGTGTGTGTGTGTGTGTGATTGTTTGTGTATATACACTGTGTGTGTCTCCATTGTCATTCGTGTGATTGATTATCTGGGAAGCTTGGCAGGAGGACAGATTTATCTCTTGGCACCGCGTTCCCCCCCATCTCTCTCTCTCTCTCTCTCTCTCTCTCTCTCTCTCTCTCTCTCTCTCTCTCTCTATCTCTGTGATTCTCTCTCTCTCTCTCTCTCTCGCTCGCTCGCTCGCTCGCTCTCTCTCTAGTTATCTCCCCCCTCTCTCCCTCTCCTCCCCCTATTTGTGTGTCTAAATGGCTCAGTTTACGTGTGTGTCAGCAGGTGTTTGTGTGCATGCGTGCAGAGGTTTGTGTGATGCGTGACCTTGCAGTAGTTTGGTGTGAAATGTGTGCATGTGCATTAGCATTCTCCTGATGGAAGTGGACTTTCAGCGATGGCACCCCAACTCTTTTCCTCCTCCACGTGAACACAACCGGGCTATGCTAAGTGTGTGTGTGTGTGTGTGTGTGTGTGTGTGTGTGTGTGTGTGTACACAGAGGGGAGCTGCTGCCGTGGCATTTCGCTATAAACTTGCTGATGCTCACACACACACACGCACCTCGTTGACATACACACGGAAGTGCACATGTGCGTTACACATGCACGTATACGCACTCTCAAAGGCATACTCGTATGACACACACACACACACACACACATACTCCCTCGCTGCGCCTTTTTGAAGTATGGAGATAATTTATTCGTGTCATGATGCCTGATTTCCCATCTGCTACTGGGACCCTGAGCAGCTGGAGAGAGAGAGAGAAAGAGGGAGGGAGGGAGGGATGGAAGAGAGAGGGTGAGGGAGGAGAGGCAGCTGGAGAGGCTCCCAACAGCTGGTAACCAGTTGCCTGTCACAGAGAGCTTACTTGGGAGCAGTGAGGAGAAAGGAGAGAAGGGTTTAAGTCTGCAGGAGAGCAAAGTAGGAGGAAAAAAATGAGGTGTCAGCCGGTTTGTTTACTAAGGTTAGCCTGCAGGAGGAGGAGGTGGCAGGAGGGGGGGAGGAAACTGTAGCAACAGGGAGTCGAGGAGGAGGAGGTGGGAGCCATGTGCATGGATGGATGGATGGATGGATGGATGGATGGATGGATGGATGGATGGATGGATGGATGGATGGATCCCCTCTTCCCCCTCTCGCTCTGTAGTCCGCCATTACTGACAAATTCCACCCCCACCCTGCAGAAAATCTAGCAGCATTGACTTGACAGGCTGGCACGGCCAGTGTTGATGCGAAACATTAGCAGACACATTTGCACACACTGATCCATATTTGATGTGATTTAGTTAAGAGCTGAAATTGATTAGTCGATCGACAGAAAAACAAATCAACAATATGCTAAATTATTGAGTAATTTTTGTCAACAACATTCTCCAATTTGAATACTTCTCTTGGTCTTCTATGGCAGTAAACTGGATATCTTTGGGTTTTGGACATTTCTGACATTTTATAGATGAAAATAATCGTTAGTTGCAGCCCTAATTTTTGTTTTAGATAGTTTGTTTTTGTATTTGAAACAAAAGTAGGATTGCAAATGATGATAATTTTTACAATTAAGTCTATGAAAAATCATAAAAATTGTGAGAAATCCCCATCTCAACTTCCCAGAGCCCCACATGACACCAAATACGTGTTTTGTCTGACCAACAGTCCCAAAGATATTCAATTACTTAAAACATAATTACATAAGAAGCAGAAAATATTCACATTTGAGAAGCTGGAAGTTGAGTTAATCATTTTAGCACAAGGGCTATCGAAGTTAACGTGATTCACATTTTAACACCACTAATTTCTTTAACGCATGAACGTACCTTTCAGGTTGTAGCGGGCTTCTTCCTAAGGAATCCGTTGATACCAACCATGTCATACTAGCTTGTTGTGAAGGAGGATGAATAACGCTCCAAAGTTTTGGCGAGGAAAAACTGTCGTGGTCATTTTCAAAGGGGTCCCTTGACCTCTGACCTCAAGATATGTGAATGTAAATGGGTTCTATGGGTACCCACGAGTCTCCCCTTTACAGACATGCCCACTTTATGATAATCACATGCAGTTTGGGGGCAAGTCATAGTCAAGTCAGCACACTGACACACTGACAGCTGTTGTTGCCTGTTGGGCTGCAGTTTGCCATGTTATGATTTGAGCATATGTGTTATGCTAAATGCAGTACCTGTGAGGGTTTCTGGACAATATTTGTCATTGTTTTGTGTTGTTAATCGATCTCCAATAATAAATATATACATACATTTGCATAAAGCAGCATATTTGCGCACTCCCGTGTTGATAAGAGTATTAAATACTTGACAAATCTCCCTTTAAGGTACATTTTGAACACATAAAAAAATTTGAGTCGATTTGACAGCCCTATTTAGCACTTAGACAAAAAAGTCTGGTATATTGCCATGCTTTCTGCGCTGCTACTTGGCCAACACTGACTACATCTGGACATGCACACTTTGATGTGATTTCCAGCTCACAAATCTTTTAAAAAGTTTCTTTGCTGGAAGCCAAGTGACTACTGTTGTTTATGTGTGGAGAGGATGGCTTTAAGTGGCTTATTTGAGTTTTCTATAAAGGAATATTAAGTATAATTTAAAGTTGCTGAAAAACTAACCGTTAACTTTTCCCCTTCTTTTCTCCCAGCATTCCCCCACCGACCCGTCAGGCGATGCCTCAATGATGGCTCCTGACAGGCCGACAGTTGGCGCCGGTGCCCCCGGCCAGCCTATCAGCACAGAGCAGCCCAGCGACCAGGAGACCAAGCCAAAAAAGAAAAGGAAGAAGAAAGCTAAAGTAGTGGGCGGAGAGGAAGAAGAGGGAGGGAAGAAGAAGGCGGCGGTGGCGGCGAGAGAAGGAGCGGCCGCCGGAGGAGAGGAAGAAGACGTAAAGTCTGAGTTTCCCGGGACAGGAAGTGATGCAGGTGAACAGGTTACTGGCACAGGAATTGTAGAGGGAAGTTCACCACTGGTGGAGGAGAAGAAGAAGAGGAAAAAGAAACCAAAGGAGAAGGCAGAGGGAGGGAAGGAGGGCAAGGAGCCCAAGACCCCGAAGACGCCCAAAACACCCAAGACCCCCAAAGAGCCCAAGGAGGCCAAGGAGCCCAAGGAGCCTAAGGAGCCCAAGGAGCCCAAGGAGAAGAAAACCAAGAGCTCCACGCCCAAGACCAAGACCCCCAAGAAGACCAGGTAGGAGCAGCATCACATTACTCATTGTGTGTGTGTGTGTTTGGTTGTTTCTGAAGTACCTGAAACTACCAGGCGAGATGAGTAAACTTCATCAGCTGGTGTTAACGTTCTTAAGACGAGCGTTTTAGGGCCATTTCAGAATGAATCTCCGTCCATACTACCACGCCTGTAAAACGCATATCACATGACCATTCACGTGCACTGGGCATGCACGTGCCGGTGTAAACAGGAAGCAGCGCGGGTTGGTTGTTCAGTTGCAGAAAATACTACGAAGGAAGAACGGCAATGGCCAAATGCAGAATTTAACGGCACAACAGCTGCTAGCGTAGACAACCGGGTCAGCGACGCTTGTAACTCATCATCCATGTTGAAATTAACCAGTGGTGGTCGAGGCTGATGTTTGTTGTCTTCCGGAAATAGTTCACGTGATGGGGCGTGACAAATCAGGGAAGGACAGCTAGACAGAATATTAATTTGAGATATCTGCAACGATATCCATAAGGCAAAACTCTCATTTTAGATATCCGTAATTACATTTTGACTAGTACGATTCAAACTACTTTTGCCATTCATGTGTATGGGGTTTCTCATTACAGATATCCACAATTCAGTTGTGGATATCCGTAATTCCAGTTTAAGATATCTCAAATTTAATTCTGACTAGTTAGAATTCCAGTTCAAGATATCTTTAATTCCCCATAATTGTAGATATCTACATTGTCCTTTTTAGATATCTAAAATAAAATTTTTACTAGTCAGAATGACAACATAGATATCTTGAACTGGAATTATGACTAGTCAAAATTATGACTAGTCAGAATGACGAGGTAGATATCTCAAGCTGGAGTTACAGATAGTCAAAATGTAATTACGGATATCTAGAATTAGAGTTTTGACTAGACGAAATGACGTTGGCTATTCAAACATGCTGTGGCGCCGCACTGCAGCCGTATGGGTTTATAAAGTGTGTCTGGAGACAATAAATCTACAATACGCTTTAAGTTTCTACCACAACTCTCTAGTGAACAAAGCTCTTGTTGGCCACAGATTCCTCGATGATGAGCTCTTTCTATTTCATGGCATTGTCTAACTATCTGATCCACAGCGGTCCCTGAACCACTCGTCTCCCAGCCGGCTGCACATAGAGACCGATGTTATGTGTCCAGCTCGGAGGACTAAAGGCTCGTTGTGATTAAAATGAGCTTGTAGCTCGTCGTCTACCTTACTACGGTTAGAAAGAGCCGTCGTGCTTATGAGTTATTGATCCGGGAATTTTAAATCCGGGAATATCTTTCCAATTTAGCCAAACTATCCAAATTAGCAAAAGCTTCTGCTGACACTGTTCAGATGCTTTGTTGGGCCGATATCCAACGGGAAGTGGAAGTGTGATGTTTTCCACATTTGCATATGCGAAAACGGAATGATTGAAACAAGAGGCAGGCACCTCAGGTGGTAACCAATGGATACCAGCGGATGGGAAACAACAGAGTAAATATATGTCGACTCTTAACTCCACTGTCTTGGAATATTTAGAATGAAATTGTACACATTACTAAGTGGTGCAGTCTATTTACTGAAGGACTCCTAGTGAGACTGTATACACATAAACACAAGCTCGTACACAAAGAGAGACGCACACACACACACACACACACACACACACACACACACACTAGATCCATCACTCATGTGACCAACCAGGAGGAACTGAAGAGGTCACAACCTCTGAGCTGTGAAACACCCGGCTGCCACAGACTGAGTGTGTGAGTAAGAGTTAGTGATCACAGGGCTTAGTGAAGCATGGAGCATGGACCGCTAGACTGACGGATGTGAGGATCAATCACATTTCCTTCTATAGATACTGATCAGCCGGGTTAACACTACTGTCGGATGAGTTTTGCAGGTCAGGTGGAAAGTAGCGTTATTCACCTTTCTTTTTCTTCTTCAGTCAGCACCAAAGAACAAACACTATCATCACTATACATAATAAATCAACTCAAACATCAAATTAGCAACTTTTTTTCCCAGAAGGAACGATGGCTGCTTTTGCCATTTGGTTTTGTTTTTGCTGTGAAGTTGTACAAGGATATCTGAAGAAGTTTTTACAGCCATTATAAAGGGTTAGTGGGGGGGGGC
>CAKALU010059016.1:0-22631 GCA_916700995.1 Hozukius guyotensis | reverse complement strand
GCTTCAATAACGCCTCAGCAGTGCCACAGGATGGTCGCCTCCATGCCACGTCGCAATGATGCAGTAATTTGTGCATTTATTCACTCGATACCAAGTATCGAGTGAATAAATGCACATACTTTTCAGAAGTTGGACATTTCTGTATTGTAAATCCTTTTTTTCATTGATCTTGTGAAATATTCTAATATTTTGAGATACCTTTTTCTTTATTTTTTGAGCTGTAGGCTGTAATTATGGAAATTAAAATGAAAAAATGCTTGAAACATTTTAGTTTATGTGCAATGAGTTTAGAATATATTAAATTTTCACTTTCTTAAATAACAGACGAAGAATATTGAACTTTTTCACAATATTCTAATTTTTTGAGCTGCACCTGTATATTACAGCGCCTGTTTTCCGCTTCTGTTCCTTCCAAAGTTACTACGGTCGCTAGAGGTCGCTGTCATGTTCTTTTATACCTTCTTTCGGTGATCTACCATGTGAATAGATAATAGTACCTACTGGTAGGTGTAGTAGGCCCCTATTGACCCACATCTATGGTGCTTATAGCGACCGATAACACCTATTCAATGGCCTGACAACAGTCTAATATAGGCTGAATTAAGAGTCTCCAAACAAAGACAAAAAAGCAATCATCAATACCAACATAATGTCCAGTTTCCAGATGAAAAACTAAAATACAACACCTCAGTTGGGAACAACTAACTATCCTTTGTGGATTAAAAAAATTACCTCAAAGTACTACGAAAAATAATACTAAGAAAAAAATGTTTACCTCCTCTGCAGTACCTCTTATTCTGTCTACATTCTCATCTAACAATTTATTGCATATTTTTATATTTTAACTCGAGGCAGATCATCAAGTTCAAGCCCTTGCGTTGGCACCCATGCTGAAGTGTTACTGTATATATTTATGGAGAGCGTAAGAGAGTGTCTCTACTGCCTACATAAACCCCAACATACTGTATACTTGTGAGGTTGGAGTAGCGTTTGAGCGATCTTACATTATGTATTTGTGGGCTGAGTGTTTACCTTTCTTCAGATTGTTCACACAGAAAACCAATTTCTATTGCGACCACTCTACTTTGATATCCTTTCTGTCATATTCAGCGCTTGAAATGAGTCCTTATGTGGCAATACAAAGTCCTTCTCTCTGTCTCTTCCAAATTCTCTGGAGACCTCAAGCCTTACTTTTACTCTTTCAGTTGCCATGGATACCTACGGCAAGGCAGCTGATTGGAGGCAACAATAAACTCCGCTCTTTCAAGCCTTTGACAAATTTGTCTCCAAACTGACGATCTAAGAGACTCCCTATGTCCTCTATCACATGCTGACGCACACCAACCAACGTATGCACACACATACATGCAGATAAACTCGGACTGACGCGCACGCTGAGCGGCATTGACCGTTGGATGACAGCGGAACAGCGATCAATGTAATCTCCTTCAGCACAATCCAAAGCCACTGTCATCATCTATCTATCTATCCCAGTGGAACAGGGGAAATGTGTGAAATCAATTCTGCATTAATTTAAGGAGCAGCCAGCCACAGCAGTCTGGCTCCAGAGGTGACCCCGAGTGCTCCTGTATGGTCCTTAGTGGAGGCCAGCGCTGGTTAATAGCCTGGTTTCCACTAAAGCACCAAACTAAGATAACTATGTTGTACTTTACCTAAGTAAAGAGCAAGAGAAGAACTCTCAGTTCTGTATTGTTGCGCACTTAAAGAAATAGTTCGACATATTGGGAAATATACTGATTTCCTTCGTTGCCCATAGTTAAATGAGATGATCAACACCACTCTCAAGTCTGTGCTGTAAATATGAAGCTACCGCCAGCAGCTGCTTATCTTAGCTTGCTTAGTTTAGCTTACCGGCACCTAAAGGCCTTTACACACTATTATTATATGTCTAGGGATTTTATTGTGAAAGGTAAGAACAGAAGGAATGGATCTGGTAAACGCTGCCATTGTCAAGGTTGAAAGGAGTAATAAAGTCTGCCATCTTGGTTCGGACTACTATTACTATGACTGCTTCATGTATATAGCCACAACTCAACCTGTTTCACACAGCGTGATTGGTTGATGCCTTTATTCGCAGTGCGAAAGCTCAGAAAAATTGACCTTGAACTGAAAAAAAATTACGTTGCTTTTCGCAGAGTAATATCCGCATTCTGTGTGAGGACACGGTCACACATGCACGAATACAGGCGAGTGTCCATCGCCTGCCGAGGCGATTTTCAAACTGAAAGTTGAACTCCACATAAAGGCCAAGATGCAAAATCAAATTAACAAATCGTTTGTAAAGGCCTTAAGGCTCACTAACGTTTTTTTTAACTAAACCTTAAGTCCTAACATTGTGGGGACTTGTATTTTGTCCCCAAACGACAGTCCCACAATGTGACTGGGTAAACATATCTATATCCCCATGATGTAATGCATACTCTCACACAAACAGACATACAGTACATACAGACAAGCACACACTAAGCCAGCCATTGTCCTGATAAGCCCCATTTGGCTGTTCTACAGAAAAGTAGCTAATGCAGAATCAATAAAGTGTCCGATCTTTTACAAATATCTCATCGTCTTCCAAAACTGTCATGGTCTCCGCCGCTCCTATAGCCTTTCCTTGTGTTTCTGTGCGTTCTCTGCCCTCTTGTCTGCTGTGGTCTCCCTGCAGCAGCATGTCAACCCTGGCTTTCCTCACTCTGCAGCCTTCAAACCCAGCACCTCGTTCCTGTCTATTCAGCCACTGGATCAGCAACAAGAACAGTCACCCTCTGCTTTGCCTGTCTACCGTTATCTCCTTTCTGAAAACCAAGTTTGCAATAAACCTTTTTAAACTGCTTTCAGAGTCTGTGCTGCATTCAGGGTTCATTCAATACTGAACTTAACAAAAACATTGTTTAAAAACAACCAGATTTATTGAGTGGCTGCATTTTTGTTTCAATGTGCTTTTGGGAAACGTAGTTTAGTGACTTAACTTGCACACATGGTAACAATTATATTCTGATTTTTTGTTTCACCCAAAAGTTAGAGTGGTCAAAAATATACAGCAGTTCAAAAACTGCAATGATTCACACGTTCAAAGGCAGTTTTTCCACATGGGATCCAGCTTCTCTCACTCGGTACTGGTTGTTACTGTTTAATGATGATGATACACTGGTTGCATCACAGGAGTTCATTCATGTGTCTGAGTTTCTTAATTTGGGCTTGATATTCAATGTTTTCCCTCTCATTATTTCAATAAAACTGTCAATGATATAGTCATTCTAAATAAGCCTTTACAACAACAATTCTTCTGTGAAAACATAACAAAATAATTTGGCTCCATAATGTTTGGGGGGATCTCAAAGAAGGCTTAGAGAAGGTTTCCTTTTAGAGAGTAATGCACGGTTATCTCAATGAAAGGGAGAGATGATGAAACCAGGCTATAAGAGACCCTCATCACTCCTTGTCCAACGTGTCTCTCAGAAAAATAGAGGAATAATCAAAACAGCAACACAACAGACATTCACTTTTGTCCTTTAAACAGCAGGAACAGGAAATAATGACTGCTGAGGCTGTGTCCCAGTACTCCATACTTGTGGGACTATCCAGTCCTCAGAGTTGGATTAACCACTAGGGGGCCCCTGGTGCAAAAAAAAAACTGTGACGCTCATATTCATAAATCCCAACACACCCCATCTACAAATTAATTTGTGATCATTTAATTACATTCAACTTTATTTAGGAAAATGCATGGCGTAAGCATGATATCAACTGAAATATTACTGGTATTAATATTATATTCAATTTCTGGAATTGTTACACACTGGTCCTTTAAGGCCCTTATGAATCCAGTTTATATTGTGTGTTAATGGTGCTTATTCCCAAACAAATGTTCAATAAATCAACTCTTCATTTTACAGGTCCGCAAATTTCATGGTAATTAGGTGATAATTAGCAAGTCACCTATTTGAAATTTCTTTGGAATTTCTGCCGAATTACCCCAATATTTACCCCAAAGTTTATCAAAGATTACTTTATTATAAACATTATTTGATAATTATATGCTAAAATAGCATATAATTGTTAAAATAGGGCCCTTAGGCTTGAGGTGGAAAACCAAAACTAATAGAAGACACTTCTGATCAGGCACAAATCTCACCATTGTGTGACTTATTGTCCACACTAATGTAACCTGGTAGCTAATGTCATGATTCAGGGAGTTTTTTTAAGAACTTTCAAAGAAGTTATTTGCTAAATATTATCTATTTATCAGCAGATATTGAAATAAAGCATATCAATTAACTTTGTATTATTTTTCTGGAAATGTAATAAATAAATGAACAGCTATTAGGAAATAGCTGATTATAATTATTAAATAATGTTTATAATAAAGTAATTTTTGATAAATTTTGAGGTAAATATTGGGGTAATTTGGCAGTAATTCCAAAGACAAATTTAAAAGAGGTTACTTGCTAATTATCACTTAATTACCATGAAATTTGCGGACCTGTAAAATGAAGTGTTACCATCAAATTTCTACAAAACTAATTGCCAAAAAAGTGAATCTGGGGTCTTTGGGCCCTTAAGGCTCTGGGGCCCTGTGTTTCATGGTTGGTAGTTCTAAATACATAGCTACTCTTCTCAGTAATCCAGCTTTATCTATCTTCTTTATTAGGCATTATAAATAAAAAAGACCTGAATCATCTTTATTGTCAGTTTATATGTGTGTCATATTTTTTTTTATTCTACAGCAGGCAGGCATATACAGTATTTTAAGAGAGGGTTAGTCTATCTATGGTCTATGCAGAACGTTTTGGCGCCACCTACAGTCTGTGTAGAGAAGTGTTTCTTGAGATTCAGCCTCCTAATTCCCAAAGCTTTACAAAAAAGCTCAATTTTCTTTTTCAATATTATATTTATTGTTTTTTTGTTCATTTTGAAACAACAGAACAAACATTCACAAACGTCCCCAATAATAACATTCTCGGTACAAAGAAACTTAACAAACCTTATATTAATATAAAATAAGCCAGTATAGATACAGGAAAAACATATAATATACAAAAAAATAGATATATAAGTAAAAAAGAATATACACAAGTAAAAAAAAAAAAAATTAAAAAAAAATTAAATGAAATTTAAAACAATAAAATAAAATAAAATCTATTTATATATACATATATATACTGTATACGTATATACATACATACACATATACGCACACACAGTATATACACATACAAAAACACATATAATCAATTAAAAAAAAAAATCAAATTAAGTTTTTTAATTAATTTAACTTATTTGTTCAAATTTCAATGTCATACTCGCTGCTTTTTTTTTATAAGTCTGGTGCAGGGGTCGGCAACCTTTACTATCAAAAGAGCCATTTTAGGCAAAAAAAATTAAAGAAAATCTGTCTGGAGCCGCAAAATATTTAAGCATTGTGATGAAGGTAACACAGTCTAATTATATAGTATATAAGTCTAATGCAGTGAGGGCCAACATGCAAATGTACTACGGAGTATTAGGGCCACACTGAGGGAAAAAAATCAGAGATTTCCAGAATAAAGTCATAATATTACGAGAATAAAGTCATAACTTAATGAGAAAAAAAGTTGTAATATTACGAGAATAAGTTCATAACTTTACGAGAATAAAGTCATAACTTAAAGAGAATAAAGCCAGAACTTTACGAGAAAAAAAGTTGTAATATTACGAGAATAAAGTCATAACTTTACGAGAAAAAAAAAAAATCACGTAAAATTACTACTTTATAATATGATGACTTTATTCTTGAAATCTCAGATTTATTTTTTTTCCCTTAATGTGGCCCTAATACTCTGTCGTACCGTCGTACCATAGACCTACAACAATGATAAAAAAAATGAAAATGTAAACAAAAAACAGTTATTCATTTCCATTTTTATAAATCCAGAGGGAGCCACTGGAGAGGAGCTGAAGAGCCACATGTTGCTGACCCCTGGTCTGGTGGGAACATTAAATGAGGTGGGGATCTATTAGAGTGTAACACCTGCATTCTAACCCGGACATGTGAGCGAGTTGCACAAGTGCCCAGTTATCAGTTTCGGACACGCCATTGTTGAACATAGTTAACTACTCTCTCACACAAACTGACTGACTCCTCTCTCTCTCGTCACTGTGAGCTTTGAGTTATCCCGGGTTAAAATAACTAAAGAAGAAACAGTTTGAACCAGAATGGCGACGGACTCCTGGGCCCAGGCGGTGGACGAGCAAGAAGCGGCGGCGGAATCGGTAACTAACGCGACAACACGAGCTAACCGGAGCTAACGTGTTGTTAGCTCATGTTGTAGAGGGATGATGCTATTGGCCTGTTGTGGTTCACTGGAAACGAAACTTAACCTGCTCAGCCTGGTTTCTTACTGTGGTGACTGTTCAACGACAGATTGAACAGTTGCCTGTCGTGACAGTTTGTCTCAGTAACGTTCATGAACTACTTATAAACGTAACTACCGGTTAGCCTCGGTTAACTAGCTGGAGTTGAGATGCTGCGTGTTCATGAGTAACTAGCTTTAGCAGTTAGCTAGCTGGCTAGCAAATGATGCAAGAGGCTCTGAAGTAGCTCTACTGATGAAGAAGTAGTTATGACTTAGCCCCAGTTTACCTCTCATCTCATGTATTATCCTGTCATGACTCATATAATAATAGGATAAGATAAGATATTCCTTTATTAGTCCCACAGTGGGGAAATTTGCAGTGTACAGCAGCAAAGGGGATATATAGTCCAAAAAACAAGATGCATAAGCTAACACAGTAAAAAAAGAGCTAAACAAAGTGTAACAAAATATGAACCATTTAAATAGAAGGAAGTATAAAAATAGGAGCAGTATATACAGTATTGTCAATAAACAGACTATTAACAAAATTGCACAAGTGGAAAATGATATTGCACAGTGAGAATGACTGAATGAATGAAATTCCACCTGAAAATATCAGGTTATTGTCAGTTTTTTTGGTGTGTAAGTGTATTCGGTCTACTGGGAGCAGTGCTGGTTGTGGAGTCTGACAGCTGCAGGAAGGAAGGACCTGCGATAGCGCTCCTTCACACACTTTGTGTGGAACAGCCTGTCGCTGAAGGATGTACATTATTTTATCAAACAACTCTGTAAACTTTATTATGTTTTTCCTTACAGATCGGTGGCCTCCAAATAAAAGATAAACCAGAGGAAAATGGTAAGAGTGTGTGCAACATTAAGTGTCAGATGCATTATTAACAAAAAACAGTTATCCCAAAAATGCTTTGTAAATATAAGTTTATTTTTTAGGCACATCAGTCACGGCTTCACATGCAAGAGAGCCCAGCAGTGCAGCTGCAAAGCCAGTAGTTGAGGGGGAAAACAAAGGTACAGATGAGGACGACACTGACAAAGGTGAGCAGTTTATTATTATATTTACACGCCCCAAAGTATTCATCATCTGCTGTCTGACATTCTTGGTTGTCTCTTCTTGAGTTGTAACAGTCAACACACCTTGTTTTTCTAGATGACAAAGCGGCGCAGTCATTACTAAACAAGCTGATCCGGAATAATCTTGTCAACAACACGAATCAAGTGGAAGTTCTTCAGAAGGATCCCAACTCTCCGCTCTACTCGGTCAAGTCTTTTGAGGAGTTGCGACTGTAAGTGAATCTTCTAATTCATCTCTCTTGTTGCCCTACAATATTTTGGAGCATCATATATTCATTATTAATCAGTTATCGATCATGATGCATGTAGTCAAAATGTTGCCACCAAAATCCAGACGTGAACCATACCTGCTCCAGGACAGTTCCCTGTGTTTGTCCTTTTTATTGCTAGATCGTTTAAGACGTATGCACTCTGAAATATATGTATGCAAAACAAAGCCATGAGATGCTTTCAATCTGACATTTGACTGTTTATTCCTGTGTGCAGCAAACCACAGCTGCTTCAGGGTGTGTACGGCATGGGTTTCAACCGGCCATCCAAAATCCAGGAGACTGCCTTACCTATGATGCTGGCCGAACCGTGAGTATACTTTGCACTGTATATGAATGTTGTGGAGTCCTCTAGCAAGGAATTATGTCTCTTAAGGATCACAGAAATTGCTCACCCTAGTTACTATATGACTTATAAATTATATTAAATCACATCTCTTTTAATTAACTTTAAAATGTCAAATTAAATTAATAGCCCCTTGCACCAGGTACTAGAACCACTAACTATTCTGTAGGGCTGCACAATTAATCTAAATTTTATAGAAATTGTAATATGGCCTACTGCAATTTTAAAATCGCAGGAAGCGCAATATTTGTTAAAGGCGAAATGTGTGTCAAAATTCCAATTAAAATTAAATATTTTCGTGCTGCAGAGATGTGGCCTACACATCATATTCTACAGGCCGCACAAACATCTTTGTTTGGTACAGATCCCCGCAAACATCACACCATAATCATTTAATATGTTTTGCAATGAAAATTAGAATAATGATGTAAAAATTATCATTTCCATGAATACCGTAAATCATCGCAATTGCAATATCCGCCCAAATAATCACAATTAGACATTTTTTCAAAATCGTTCAGCCATACTATTTTGCCATCTTTGTCTGCGATCTAATTTCTTTGTTTCTTCTAGTCCACAGAATCTGATTGCTCAGTCGCAGTCGGGAACAGGGAAAACAGCTGCCTTTGTCCTGGCCATGCTCAGTCATGTAGATCCCCACCAAAAATATCCCCAGGTAGGTTTTCACTTCCCTCCCTGTTCTAGAAGATCTCTACTTGAAATCTTGAGTTTCAAAGGCTGCTCAGAGTATCCGAGGGCCTCATCCTACCTGTTTCTCACATTATTATTCTTGATAACTTGAACTAAATGACGAGAGCATTTACCGCTTCCTTAATCCTTCCCCCTCATTTAATTTCTCTCCACCAGTGCCTGTGTGTGTCACCCACCTATGAACTGGCACTTCAGACTGGCAAGGTAATCGAGCAGATGGGCAAACAATATCCCGAGGTCAAACTAGTCTACGCCATCAGAGGAAATAAATGTAAGGCTTCTCTGCTTTCTACAATGCTATTTCTACACTATAAAAGATAATGGAACAAGATTTTCAAATGCAGTTTTGTCTAGTGTTTGATTTGTTCCTATTGATGAAAACATTAATATGGCTGACAGATGGCTCCGTGTGTTGATGAGTGCTTGTTTCTTGTGACTGTTCCAGTGCAGCGGGGCATTAAGCTGGAGGAACAGATAGTTATTGGCACACCCGGGACCATGCTGGACTGGTGCGGTAAATTCAAGTTCATAGACCCCAAGAAGATCACGGTGTTTGTGCTCGACGAGGCCGACGTCATGATCGCCACACAGGGTCACCAGGACCAGAGCATCCGCATCCAGAGGTCAGAATAAAAACAACATTTAGAAGAAACAAATGAAAAGTACTTCATAAGTAATGAGATATTGTTCTTAATGAAATGAAATGAAATTAGTTATCATTTATCTTGTAAATCAGATTTTCTCAAGCTGAATTTCTGTGATGTACATCCCCAAATTTTGACCACTTTGTCCTTTTTTTTACATCCATAACCAACCTTTACACCTGTTTTCTCTGCCACACAGGATGCTCCCTAAAAACTGCCAGATGTTGCTGTTCTCAGCCACGTTTGAAGAGACGGTGTGGAACTTCGCCCAGCGCATCGTGCCCGACCCCAACATCATCAAGTTGAAGAGGGAGGAGGAGACGCTGGATACCATCAAACAGTACTATGTGTTGTGCAACAGCAGGGAGGAGAAGTTCCAAGCCCTCTGTAACATCTACGGGGCCATCACCATTGCCCAGGCCATGATCTTCTGCCATGTGAGTTCATTCTCGTCATATTCATATTTACATTCACGAGTTGTATTAAAAACAATGATTCTTACTCGGACCCCCAATTTTTATAGGAATAAAGAAATACGGATTCTCTTAAGTTTCTCTTCTGTGACCGTATCAGAATGTCCAGCAAACCTGCTGTTCTCCAAAGCAAAGTTTTTTTTCTGTGCTGCCCATATCTGTGAAAATAACTTGGCAACACTAGCTGACTTACTGGATAAGTTTGCTCATTTTACCAACTCTGTCAGCACAGGGCCTTCATCACACCCTAAAGGTCTTGGCACATCAAGTCCATATTTTTTGTATGCGTTTTTTTAATACGTCGTCCGATAAAAATAGTTAGGCACTAAAAACTTGCACACTGAGTTTGATGCATTTTATTATTCTTTTTGTTGCGAAAATTAGCAAAACGAGACAAAACTGAATGTCTTTTAAACGTGCGACAATTTCGGACAAAAAATACGGACTTGGTGTGCAAAGGCCTTAACTCTGTGTTACTTGAGCGCCTAGATTGCTGGTAGTGATTGAAGTAATGAGAGCACTTTTTCCTCTGTGTGATCCAGACAAGGAAGACTGCAGGCTGGCTTGCAGGGGAGCTGTCCAGAGAGGGCCACCAGGTGGCGCTGCTCAGTGGCGAGATGCAGGTGGAGCAGAGGGCTGCTGTCATCGACCGCTTCAGAGAGGGCAAGGAGAAGGTCCTGGTCACCACAAACGTCTGTGCCCGAGGTAAGGACCAAGTGCCATCAGAACGGGCAGAATCAACGTCATCATATGACTTTCTGTTAAGCTGTTGAAAAGGCCATTCATCCATATTTAATAACATATTTGCTTTTGAGACAGATCTCTTCGGTCGGACGTGTAGCACAGTGAATGTGTGGATTTAGAATTTGTGAAAGTGGGTGTAAGGTGTTATTTAAATCTGACTTCATGCTACCTGGTACAGATAAACATTCACGACTCTAGCTCTGCCTGTATGAGTAAATAGAGGGATGGTGGGTGGGACAGCTTGTCTGGTGAATCAACAGTCCACTACATTAGCTGCATGTCACTTTGGCTATTGAAAGGAATAAATTAATACATCTCTTACCGTATTTAACAAGATGTAATTTCCACCTGGTTCATGGGATATCGATGTAAACACCCTTTAATTCATCTTTTCATTTAAAATTGAATGTGGTGAAGTACAGAGCTAAAACAAAACTGTTCAAATGGGGACCAACTTGTGGCCCTTTGCTGCATGTCGCCCCCTCTCTTTCTCTCCCTTTTCGGTGTATCCAATGTACTGTCAAATAAAGGCCAAAAAAGCCCTAAAAATAATCTTAAAAACTTTTCAAATGCTTTTTACTTGTGGTACATTTTGATCAGAGCTAGAATTCATTGAAATATAAAAGGTAAAAATAGAATTATTCCTCATGTGAACAGACCTGGAGATTCGGCACAACAGTGCAAGTTTGAATACAAACCCCCTAATAATAAATATCCAATTATTCAAATTAAAGGCATTTGACAGTGGAATTAAAGTAAAAAGTAAAATACAAATATTACTGTACTGCCCATGTACATTGTTTTTTTTTGTTTGTAATATTTGATTTTTCTCTCCACTTTTCTTGCATTCAGGTATCGATGTTGAGCAGGTTTCTGTGGTGATCAACTTTGACTTGCCAGTAGACAAGGACGGTAACCCAGACAACGAGACATACCTGCACAGGATTGGCCGCACCGGTCGATTTGGCAAAAGGGGACTGGCCATCAACATGGTGGACAGCAAGATGAGCATGAACATCCTCAACAGGATTCAGGAGCATTTCAGTAAGTCTGCAGCTGCTACACACACATTCTTATACACACAAACAGTCGGATCAAGTTGATGAGGTACGTTCATACGGTCTATTTTTGGGGAGTGGGAGTGTGAAAATGATTAAAGGGTGGGTCCATTATTGTTATTTTTGTTGAGTTTTTTTCTATCATTCTGTAGCTTCACAATGGTGTTCCTTATGTATTCAAATAAGAACATTCCAATTTATTATGTACTATATACTAATATATATACTAAAGTATGTATGTTTTAGCATCAAAATGCTATTTTCCCAAGCCCTTCTGAAAAGGTACTTTTTCCCACGTGACCTGACGTAGGTTTCTGCATGATGACGCTGCTACATGTACAGTATATATACATCCTTATAGCCAGTGTATTAACGTTACATACAGTAACTTAGATGACGGTCTTAGACAGGAGTACCGATATGGAAGCTGAGCAATGTACTGCTGTGCGGATGCCAAGTTAGTTCAGATACGAAAGTCACACAAACAAACTAACCGATCGATGCAGCGGTAGACCAGCAACTCCCGTGTTCTGAGAGGTAAAATGACTGTTTTTGCGAATGGAGTCTAGTCTGGTGGTTTTGAAGAAAGTGATATAACGGTTCCAGTTCTGTGACGGAAAGGGCTGTCTGATGGCAAGGTAAAGCGGTGAAAATATTCTAAATATAACCTACATTTAAACTGATATCTATATATCTATATATTTTTTTTAGGTGGCTAAAATATGTTTTTCTGCTGCTTGTCCACAGCTGCTTTACCTTGCCGTCAGACAGCCCTATCCAACGGGGAACTGAAGCCGTTATAACGGTCACAAAAGCAGTAATTTTAACTTGAAGAACGTGGGAGTATACATACAACGCCTCTTCAATAAATCCAAACTAACCCTTTCAGTTATTTCCAAACTTAGCACAGCTAACGCTGACTCAGCTAGTGCTAGCGTTCACATTATTCATAACCTTATTGATTAGCTTACGTTGGTAAACAACTTCACTGCTTTTTGCGGCTGAGTGGGCGTTGCATTTGAAAACAGCAGAACGCAGATGGACTGGCCCTTAAAAACAATTACTCAATTCAGGAAGATAGTGGTTTTCAGTGATCAGCAATATGTCAACCCTCTAAACAAACCCCACCATTTTCTACGGTTTCTCCCTCTGCAGGTAAGAGAATTGAAAAACTAGACACAGACGATCTGGATGAAATCGAGAAAATCTCCAGCTAAAGAAAACGGCGTTTATCGCATGAAGGACGCCGACCCGACTTCCCTTCCCCTCTTGGCTCTCCAAGGACTGTACGCTCCAACAGTGTTTTATGCTTTTATTTTTTTTTAGCCGTCGGAGAAAAAGAGCAAAACCACAAACACAGCATATGTTTACACGTGGATATGTCTCCTCTCAGACGAGTGTTTTTGTAAGTCTCTGGATTACATACCCCATTTCACTCTTTGTACTTCTTTGAATAAAGTCTATGAGTTTATTGCGGTGTATGGTGATGCTGCAAAAGCGGCCATAGTCGACTCTGTTTTACTGAGCATACATGGAGTTAAACACTTTTTGGTGTTGGCTGTAGTGGTGGCATGATACAAACTATTCTTTTAAGAGATTCACACAAAAAAACCTAATGGAAAAATAAACATTTTATGTGCCACAGAGTTTTTTTTTTAAAAAGGAACAAAGTATAATTGAATGTAACTGTATCATGTAGACTATTACAGCTCTTTATTGACTCCCAAACCTCGGTACAAAGGGTGAAGTTGGGTATGCTGCTCCGAGCAGTAGTTTAATCACTAAGATTGTTACTGAGATGGTGATGGTTGGGTTTCAAGGGTCTATGCAAAACTTATCAACCTGTGATAGCATTCTCAAATACTATCAACCTGTATTCACATTACAGAAATTAATCCTGAATTAACCTCAGCTTTAGCATCAGGGTGTGTAGTCAAATGCCAAAAAAAAGGCTGCCTAGAGTGATGATACATTACTAACTCCCAAGTCATTTAGATATTTCTGTTTAACCAGTAATCCTCAGCTGACCACACATCTCACACGCATGTTATTTATATCATCTTAAAAATTATCAGGACAGGCTTGGCGCCACTGCTGAGCATTAATCATTAAGTCTTCTTTTTTTCCCCTTCATCTGTCTCGTTAAAAACCTCATTTTAATTCACCGTTAAAGTCCGATGTGATCAGTTCCCCTTTTGTGTCTCACTGTCCCACACAATCTTTTCAATCAGGGTCTCCAGTTTGACTTGAGCTCAGCTACATTCTTCACCCAGACTGTGCTGTCATTAAGGATTGTGAGTTTTAAACAAAAACAAACAAACGCAATGCCTTCCTCAAGTGCATTATATATACATATGATTTTATTTCTAAGACATTGGGCTTAATAGTCTGACTAACACTTGAAATTTTGATTATATATTGAATTATGAGCGTCTATAGGATGTGTGAATTATCTTGAAACCAAATGCTGAATTGACTTGAGGACCTATATGCCAATCAGATTCACTGTGTTGCTCCAACATGGTTGCATGGATAGGAAACATGTACTTGTGTACATATTTTTAAAAAAAATTTAGAAAATAGTGTGACGGAATTATTGAGTCACTTCTAAGAAGTGCAAAAAAAAACAAAAAACATTCCTCATGAGGTTCAATTTTGACAGACGCAGCGCTTCGAATACGGTGAGCCTAAATCGGTTAACCTTGCATCAGCAACGGCGGAATGTCTGGTGTTTTTGATCAACGCGCTGGAACATTTAAGGGCAGTGATTGGTCAGTCTGAACCTTGTACAAACCTCATCTGGCTCCCACCGGCACCGAGAAGACGGCTGGTGGTAGTCTGGTTTTAATGGACTGTTTACGGACAATTTAGCCAAAATTAGAAGCAAGTGAGAGTGTGCTGAGAATGCTCCGTGAAGACTTTCGGGTAAAGAACCAATGTATGCAGTTTTATTTGGACATTTGGATGTATACATTATCAGTGAGAGTGTGTGTGTGCACTTTGTTGATCCATAATGTAATATCACTGTACGAGAGCCATGGACACACAAAAGCAGTTTTAGCTATAGAACGTAACACTCTTTCTCCACATGTTGTACACCTTGTTTGATAATTGTCAGATACCAGTTCATACATGTATACATAGGAGTATAATAACTGCCTCACTAGGCTTAAAGCAAGCCGTCTTGTTGTAACCTGAAGGCCATGTGTAGACAATGATAGGGTTCAAGGTGTGTGGTATTCTGTAGCTGAGCTGCGTTCATGGACACAGTCATGTATTCTTAATATGTTGAATTAAAAGAACATGTAGATGTTCATCTGTATGTAGTCAAATGCTTATTTGTAGAGATCTTTTCAAACTTGACAACATAAATATTCTAAATGGGCCCCTTTTCATTTCCTGTTCCGATTGTTGTTAAGGCAGTAGCTGACAGCGGCATGAATCACACGTGATGTTTGGCAATTTAAAACATAATTTTTCAAGTCAAGATGTCGCAGTTTGTTGTGGTGTCGTTTCGTTTTGTGTGATACTGCTCAGTGAACTACGTCTCGTCTCGTATTGTGTACGTCACCAACACTAGCTAACTAGCTAACGAAGAGAAAGAACGAGTGAGAAGCGTTGCTGGTGCGAGTACATCCCAGTACGAAACACACAGGCATCGTAGCTTCAGCGAGAGAGACGTCACTTACGCAACTTTTGGTTGTGTAGTCTATCTAATTATGTATACTTCAACAGTTTTAACAGCGACTTTCTTGACTTGCAAAATTTTCTTTTAAATTGACAAACAGATGGTTAAGGTTAGGCATTGACCTTGAATGGTTAAGGCTAGGCATTGACCTTGAATGGCTAAGGTTAGGGTAGGTCATTGGGCAGCGAGTCTCGCCAGACTTTTTTGCACGTTTTTGTGTTACCTTCTAGACACAACTGTAAACTTGCTTGTTGCCCTAGCAACAGAATGGCACTAAAAAGGTCTACAAGTGTAGATTTGTTAAAAACACCTACTGGGGTCACTGACTCAAAGAGAAGCTGCAAGAAAATACACAGAATATACACATAAATACAAAACTTTATTACAGCCCATTGCATATACATTAGTAGTATTGAAATACAGTTTATCAACATGACTGAATGACGTAGCTTTAATCCTCTGAGTTTCCACTGGAGATAAATTGCTCCTCTGATGTCTGTTGTGAAGGCCGCAGGTCTGAGGAGGCAAATAAGAGGCATTAAATTAAATCTGAAACATGTCCTGATACAGAAAGAGTTACTGTACATACCAAAAAAGACTCACTATGAAATCAAGTCTGAATCAGTTTTATTATAGTAAATGAAAATAAGCAGTGAAAAATATTTTTAGTAAACAAATTAAATAAAAACTTAATTTTTCTAAGAAAAAGCCAAACTAAAACTATATTTCCAGGTTAGAAACAAATAAAAATGAACGTAAATTCATTTCAGTTTTTTTTTAGCTATAATATATCACTACCGAAAAAAAGAGACAGCATGAATTTCCGTGAACTCTCTTGACATTTAACCACAGAAATTGAACAGACTTGACCTTCCGGGAGATGGCGCTATGCCACTATTGCTTCACTTTGGACACTAAAGTAGCGCGAAGATTAAACATTAAACGTTATGGCCGTTCCGACACAGTTCTCCAACTATGTATTTTGTATGTATAGAGCTACATACTTCTGAGACAGTATAGCTGGCCCTAACAAAAACAAACTAAAACTACTGTAAAACTGAAACTAAACTAAAACCAGCAAACACACTCTATTATTAAAACTAGATTATAAAACTTTTATAACCGTGGTCTGAATTCAATCAACACATTACTGACGGTGTAAACCAAAACTACACTACACTGTGTGCTGCGTAGGTTAAACTGAAAAAAAATAGTCAATCGAAAGTCTTTTTAGCAAATTTCCCAAACATTAACTGACACTTACGATACAGTATGATGATGATGTGATATTTTTTTATAAATCAAATTGGTCCTCCTCACCTGCCTCTCTGTAGTCCACCCTGGTGAGGAAGAGGCCGTGGGCCGGAGCAGCCAGGCCTTGTGGGTAGGCCAGAGAGTCCCGAGCCTCCAATAACTCCTTCAGCTGGGCCACTGAGAGCCGCCCTCGGCCTACAGCCACCAGGGCCCCTGTCATCCTCCGCACCTGGAGCACGGGGCCAAAAGCAACCATTGTTACATTAATATTACTCTAAATATCACAAAAAATTACTTTTTATCTCGGACATTTGAAAGGCCCATTTATGCTGAATGAACCTTATTTATGGGCCATATTTTTATTTTTTTTCCCCCTGTAATAATTTATTGGGAGTAACAACAGGTGTACAGAAACATACGAATAGAGCACAAATGTAAATAATTTTCCCTCCATATTTTGGTATTTTTCCCCAAACGCCCCCTCCCAGCCAACACTCAACTATTGACGATGCAAAAAGGATAAAGAACAAAAAACGAAGTTAAATTAGATTTAAAAAAATAATTAAAATATAATAAATCATAGAAAAGTACACATTGACAGTAATGATTATTATTGGATAAATCACAAACTACAAATAAAATAGGCTGATAAACTTTACCATGTACAATTGGACGATTTAACTGTTAGTGGTCATTTCTGTTTATGTAAATCAAACTTTATGATGTCATACAATTTAGCTGATGGAGAGAAATGCATTTCATATGCCATAAGTCCATCAGTCAGCCCAAATATACTACGTCCAAATTAAATTAAAACATATACTACAAAAAATACAAAATACAAGTGGTCTTAATCATACAGTTCATACAGTCAGTTGGTCAAAATAGTCATATCTTTCAGCCATTACCAGCAGATGGCGCTACTTACTTACAATGAACTGCAACACATTTATAGATTTTAAAGTAATTGAGGACAATAAGAGGAACAAACCTGCTTATAGAGAAAAGATCTGCTTGTAAAAGTCAGCTCCCAGAATGGTATCTTTCTGGAAAAAAGAACAAAACTAGTGTTAAATTTGCACAAATATACAAACAATCATTAAACATCACAGCTGTTCATTTCTTTGTGTTGTCTGAATATTGGGCAAAAGATGCACTAAGTTCCCAACACTCTCACGAAACGTTAGAACGATAACATCAAGTCCTGAAGGCACAACAGTCTACTTGGCATCACTGACTGAATGTTAATAAAGAAAGGTTAAATATTGCCACGGGGGGTTTATGCGTCATTTCAGAAGCAAAACAATATCTTGAACGGTTGTCAGATCTAATTTAGCATTACTCAAACTCAAAACAAATCCAAATATTTCTTTAAAAATGCATTTCACCCATGTTCTGAAAGTGAATTTATATCAACTGAAAAGGGCTCTCGTCTCATGTCTATTGTATGTTAAGACGCGTCCCTCCTTTATCTCTCTTTTGTTGGATATTTCAGTGCTTTCCCCCCGATGTGTGGACAGGCTGATGTGACATTCATGCTCATGCCAGACATCAGATAGAGCCGGGGACTCTCTCCTTGTGCACAGATTTGTTTAAATGTCACATGCTGAATACGCCACTGCAGCTTAGGCCCAACAGGATTACGTGCAATGCCATACAAAATACGTATCTGCTTCTTTTGCAATTTGACATTCAATTTTTCTTGTTTTGTTGTTGTCTCAACATTTAAGACACAGCAGCCGTTTTTCCGCCCCCCCCCCAAAAAAAAATGACTGACTTTATATTTTGGGGAGGAAAGAGTGAACTGAGCAAACAGGCACATGGGAAGAATTGGGTCAAATGCAAATTTGACTCAGTGCTTGCTGTCTGATTACATTTGACATGTAAGGAGTGCGGAGACAGATTTGTATACAGCTCATGGACTCTGCTGAGGGACAGTGTCTTTACGTGGATGGACGGAGGCTGTGTCTCATGTTGCACAGTCTCACACGTGCATCGGTGTCTCCTCTGACTAATGTCATGACCTGGTAATGACAAATAATGAGAAAAGCAAAGCCTACAGTTTAGACACACAAAACTATTCTGACTTTCCTCTTTTCTGACAAGCTGACTGAAATAAAGCTGAAAAGATTAATCAATTAGTTTATTGACAGAAAATTATTTCAAGCTATTTTGATAATTGATTAATTGTTTAAGTAATTTATCATGCAACAGGATTGCTGCAGTCATGCTAGCAGCGCTGTGAGATGGTACGTAAGTAATGTGTAAATAATGTCCATAATGCTACAATATATAACAATATGTGTAAAGAAGTATAAGTAAAAAATATAAATATTAGAATAAGAAATGAGAACATAGGAAATATGTACAAATATGCGATATACAATACAAAACATAACCACAGTGCAGTATAGTACAGTTAAATATAAATGCAATTATAGCATAAATATGAATTAAATAAGAATATTTCTTCAAATGTACAGTATAAATGCAGTATTAATGCCAGGGTATTGCACAGTTTTATTATTGCACAAATTATTGTACAATTGAGTTAAGAGGCATTAATAGCGTGTCATATAGTTTTGCAGGTTTTTGGTGAAAAACCACTAGACACATTTAAATGTTGACCTGTTAATGGTGCCAGTTAAAGGATCATCCAGGTGATTACATCCCGAGTTGGACATGAATATCTGCACCAAATGTCATGAAAATCCACCCAATAGCTGTCAAGACCTTCCACTGAAGATCACAAAAATTCAACTTCATATTGGTGCTTGAGGAAAAGTCAGGAGATCAACAAAGTCAATAGGATTCACCCTCTGGGGACCACGACAATCTGCCCGAAAGTTAAAGAAGTATTTCAGTCTGGACCAAAGTAGTGGGGTCACAACAACTAGCGTGGCTTAAAAAAAGCCAAATAAGCAATTTGAAGACATCAACTTAGGCTCTGGGGCTTTGTGATCGGCATTTTTTTTACTCTTTCTAGACCTTTTATCGATTAAACAATAAATCCAGTAAATTAAAAAAATAATTGACATACTAATCGATCGTGAAAATAATTGCAAGTTGCAGCCTTAAAGAAAGACATTGAAGGGAGAAAGGTGTTTAGTATTCTTTGTGTAATAAAGTGCAAGGCAGAGGAACAAGTTATTTTTTTTTACAATATTGTACACATATATAATATGACTTCCCGCATTCTACTTGTACTACTTTTTTTCTAGTTAGCAGCAGATTGACTTTACAATAAATCCCAAACAGAAGTGAACACACTCCGCTACACTACAGCTAATGTACGGTATGGCCAACTCAAAGTTCTCTATCACTGTTCACTTATTTATGACAATGAGAAGAAAATATCCAATTTTTTTCCGTGTCGAGCAGAGGCCACAGAAATCAGCTTCAATATACTACAGCCCCTTGTTTTAAGATCAAAAATTTAGTTCAACCTTTTGCTTTTAAACAATTCACAACTTCTCATCTTCTCACTGTGACTAAGAATAGAGACCCTCATCAAAAAATAAACACACGGCTCAACTGCAAACTTTCATTCATGGTGATTCTGTAGAGGTAAAAAGAGGTAAAAGACTAGTTTCGGTGACATGAATGCAACCGTGGACACCTGAGTGCAAATACACCATGTAACCGATCTGTGACCCTGATGCTCACAGCTTGTTGATGCACCATGTGTGTTGGGGGTTAAGGGACTATGTGACATTTTACTCTGAGAGCTGCTAACAGTCTGCCCATGTCCATATTGTGCACCATATTTTCAGGGCAAATAATTAATGTCCATGGAAGTGGTATTTGGCATGCAGAGTGACCCCCGTGGTCGTGTAATCTCCAAAAGCCCACATGGCCCTCTCTCTCTCTCTCTCTCTCTCTCTCTCTCTCACCTCAATATCTGTTATCTGTTGTGGATTACGTTGGATCCTCATTGTCTAAAGTATCTACATGACATACAATCACACACACAAACAGCACTTTAATTAACACAAACATAAACTACCTGATCTACCATGCGTCACAGCTGGACATCAGTTGTCCTACAATAGTAAGCAGTACTTCCTATGATGCACCTTTTGTTGCACTAAAGTTTTTTTTTAACATTTCATTAGGAAAAGACTAGTTTGGAGTCCAGATCACAGTCTGCATGGCCTGTGATTCACTTAAATATCACATCAAACACGCCACTGAGTCTGACTGAAGCTTGAAAGGGAAAATTTTCAAGGCAGTGGAGTGATTGTAAATGATTCAAAACTTTGGCCAACTTCTTAAGCATCAGTTGATGCAAGATTGAGAAACACAAGACTGATCTTTTTTTGGGAGTGGAAAAGCACATGCATCACTTCTTTATTTTCACAGCTTTTTTTTTTGAATAATCAGCTCCCTCTGTGTTACTGCTAACTCGACTGTTGGCCCGGGGAGGCTGCAGAAAGCCATGTGCTATCTCTGTGACAGCCTGTCGCTTCTTTTCACCTGCCAGCGATCAGCTTTCCTGGGAGGGCACATTAATGAGCTCAGAGGTTCATGCTATTCCCCCTACATTTACCATTGATTTTCTCATCTAATTCTCAGCAAGAAAGCAAATATCGGTAAAAGTATTTCACAAAATGTTAAATGTGAAGCTTTCTAAATTATTTTCATTGTTTCATCTTAAAGCTGCACTAATTATTATTTAATTTTAAAGCTGCAGTCGATAATTTTGAGCAACTATGATAAAAATGTATTTTTAGAAAACAGTCTATATCCTGACAATAGTGCATGAGACAGATAATCTGTGAAAAAAAATCATGTTCCTCTTCCTCCTCCTAGTGTTCTTAATGGCATTTGTACGTTTTCAGCGTGCCCGAAGGAAAACAACAACGGTCTCGGTCACGGGGTCACAGCCGTCACGTTGTCGTCATGGTTTCCTTTAACTCCGCCTCCCAGCCCTCGCTCCAGCCTCGGTCTGGGTCTCATTCACATGAACGGAGGAAGGGAAATAACTCTGGATTCAGCTATTAGTGGATTCTTCAACTTTTAATGATTTAAATAAGGTCTATTCAAGTGTTCATACTGGGAAGTTGATTTACCTAAAAAAAAAAAATTATCCGCTGAGTTACAGACGTCTCTTTCCCAATGTAAGTCTATGGGAAAAAGTATTTTTTTGGGCCCAATGGCATCACATGACGGACACGGAAGTTGTAGTACCGCCGTTTGGCCACTACGAAAATTGGGATCAACGACCGGCGCTCTTCCTGGGGGCTTGGCAAACCCGCACAGAATTATCCCCCAACTCAGCAGTTCCCTGCAGCTAGCTAGACATAGCATTTTAGCTCATTGTTTTGTTATTTTACGAACCGCAACTTTCCAGTTCTGGTTCACTCCCACCGCTCTGCACACTACCTGCTCAGCACCAAACAGCAGACAGAAAAAGTTAGCGACTAGCTGGTGAACATAGTGGAGCATTTAGCAGCTTAAGAGCCAGATATTTCCCTCAGAAAGTGGTGGAGACCAAAAACAGCGCTAAAAGGAGAGGATATGGGACTTATATTCATCAGGCTAATGTTGCTAAGTGTCTGCATTGCTAACATGCTTGCTAATATGTTCCCAATAACATCTTTATAAGGCAAAATATGTCAATGCGTTTACAGCTTGTTTTCTGCCCCCAACTGGCCAAATAAATGTATGCATCTTCAATGTGACAACTTACATCAATGCATTGTTTTATACTAGGCCTATGTGCCGATTGCTAGTAGTAGTAAATGTGATCAGTGTACCTGAATATAAACAGCCTACCTGTGGAAGTGTGTGTGTACGAAGGAGCTTCCTGGCTGCACGCTGATCGTGTCCAGCGTCTTCACTGGGTTTTTAAAATGCATTTCAGAGCTGACTGCCCTGAAGCTGCTGAAGTCCCGAGTCCCAACCAGCAGGGCGGAAGCCTCGCGCATGGCTCCCACATCCAGCTTCCTGATCATGAGAGACAGAAACAGGAAGACATTTTTCTTTAATAAGTGATCACGAAA
>CAKALU010059015.1:0-25382 GCA_916700995.1 Hozukius guyotensis | reverse complement strand
CATTCAGAGGATGGATGGATCAAACTAGAGACCTAGAGCATTCAGAGGATGGATGGATCAAACTAGAGACCTAGAGCATTCAGAGGATGGATGGATCAAACTAGAGACCTAGAGCATTCAGAGGATGGATGGATCAGACTATAGAGACCTAGAACATTCAGAGGATGGATGGATCAAACTAGAGACCTAGAGCATTCAGAGGATGGATGGATCAAACTAGAGACCTAGAGCATTCAGAGGATGGATGGTTTTCCTAGCTACATTGACACAATAAGGGGGTTTCTGAGCAGTTTACACAACAGAAGTGCTCGCCATCCAATCGCCGAAAGATGCAATTCTTGCAGGAATCTCCAAATGTCAAAAGTTTTTGAAACCAAATCACATCGTTTTCTATGGTGTTCCTCAAGGTCTTGGTGTCTTAATGTGGTAGTTTGGAGGGATTATTGATAATTTCTATCAATTCTCGAGTGGTAATAAATTGTTAAATTTAGTGGTATCAACCCAAAAACGTTCTATACACTTACACACTTCTAACATATTTTAATTAATTAATTAATTAATATTATTTTTATTTCTGATTTATGACAAGAAGAATTTGACCCACAGTGCAGAGCTGCATCTCAAATTAATCTTCAGGTTCCCAGCTTTCAGATGATGTACACCACTTATATGTGACATCTACTGTTGACCTGCTATCTCCCCCTAAAGACCCCCTGGACCCCCCTGAAAAAGACAAAAATGGGTCTATGAAAAAGAGGGCTGGCGTGGAAAAGGTTAAGCTGTAGTTTGTGGCCTCGTTGTACTGGATTTGATCACTTTGATATCATATAGCTATGTTGTCGGACATTTTAATTCAGGAGAAAAAGGTTGTTAATTTCATTTAAAAGGTTGCTGTACAGCTGATTGAGCTTGAGAAGCTT
Source organism: Hozukius guyotensis (assembly GCA_916700995.1). NCBI lineage: Eukaryota > Metazoa > Chordata > Actinopteri > Perciformes > Sebastidae > Hozukius > Hozukius guyotensis. The sequence goes on along the minus strand of CAKALU010059015.1, from coordinate 24,462 downwards.
AAGCTTTGGTCAAGTTAGGTAAATAAAACTACTAAAAAGAAACAGTAGAATTCATGTCACAAAGTCCTATCCCATTTGTGCTCGCCTGTATTTGATTGGTCAACACATTATGTTGGCCAGATGTTGTGCATCTGTGTGGGGACCCCAGCTGTACCAGAGCAGCGGTATCATTGAAATGAATAGAGGAGCTGAGTTGTTTGGCACCGTGCTGCTGTCGCTCTGATCGCGGCTATTTGTAGCAGGAACACCATCCTGCTCCTTCTGCATAAGGACAGTCATTTACATGATGGAAAACATAAACATACGTCACTGACACAACAATTTCACCACAAGGTTAAATAAAAATAAGGTCCATTTAATAGCTCTTCTGCAGCTTCCAACCGTATCACATAAGCTTCTTCGGTAGATGTAGTTTTGCCAGTTGTTTTGGAAATTGCAGATGTTAAAATTTAAACTTTTCTGAGCATTTAAAGCTGCAGTAACTGTTTTTTTTGGCTACTTGGGGGGCAGTGGAAACAAGTTGTAGCCACATCAACTTTTAAGCTGATAATGGCAAACAGTGGCTTATTTACACATCCTGTAGATACGTCCAATATGATCATTCATTAGGAGACTTTGAGTCCAATATTCTCTCTTTTTTAGCTCTGTTTTTGGTCTCCACCAACTCCTATATCTAGGGTTACATCTGTCTCTTAAGCTGCTAAATGCTCCACTGTGTTCACCAGCCAATCGCTAACTGCTATTTGGTGCTGAGCAGAAAGTGTACAGTGGGTTTTTAGAGCTTTTTCACTGAAAACGGGTGTCTCCTGTGGCCGAAAAAGACGCTATGAGAGCGGCGACCGTGAACCAGAACAGTAAAGTTTTGGGCCGGTCAGATAAACAATGAGCCGAAACTCACTATAAAGCTCCGTAAAGCCACAAGCTGAAGATCTCAGCTAATAATTCTCTCGAGGTTCATCACTACGAGCGACACACATTGTCATTTGAGATATGTTGTTATTATAAAAGTAGTGATCAAATAGCCGCTTTATGGACCTCTCATCCATGTCGAGGCTGAAAGCTCCAGCAACTAAATGGACCTGGTGGTGAGATTGTTTTATCAACCACCGTTTTCAAAGGAGAAGAAAGAACGTTCAATCCAAAGTAAACATTGTTGCTTTAAGCATTTGAACCTACGTTGGTTTTTGTTTTTCTGGCGAAGTCCGTCTCTGTTCTCTTCTGTGTCACACCTCTGTCACACCTCTGTGTCTCCTCCAGAGAGGTTCATCGAGAACGTGGTGAAGAGCGTCGGCAGGCACCACGTAAACATGGACGGCCTGACGCCACACGATGTGAGCCAGCTGTCCAGCCTGATAGCTGACGCCCTGCAGGTGGTCGACCAGGACCGGGGACTAAACAGGGGCCCGACCCGTGCCAGACCAGGACCGAGAGACCTGGGGGGAGCGCAGAGGGAGGAAGAAGAAGAAGAAGAAGAAGAGGGGGAGGCTGCCAGGGATGAGGAAGAGGAGAAGTTGCTTGAGAATGCTCCAACACTAAAACCACAGGAGAGCACTGCTCCAGCGCCGGCAGCACTTCAAGGTAATTTTCATAGTGATTAATTTTGTGTTTTTACACAATTAAAGTATTGAGCAAAAGCTGGAGAGCGAGTCTATAGCACATACATAATCATGTAGGTAGGATTAAACAAACTAAGGAGCTCTCAAAACAGCTCGCCGCAACATTAAAATCAATGTGGAAATTAATAAGAGTCCTGTTAAGCTCAGTGTAAACACAGCCAGTTTTAATGGTTCAGTGTCCACTGAGACTAAACATGTTTACACTGCAGTTAAAAGTGCTCAACAAATAGCTTTGAAATAATAATAATATGACATTATTATAGCTTGGTTTGTGTAGAAACCTGCGTAGTATTAATGCAGATTATCTGATATTTTTTCAGTGTTTAGTAAAGAAAAATGTGGAAAATTAAGAAAGCACAGGAGCAAATTCATATCAGTCAATTATTGAAGTAGAATTAATTTGCGATTTAAAAAAAGTCCTTGAAATGTGAAAAGCCGGCTTTAGTTCTTTGTGCACATTTTTATTTCTGTTTGATTGGTTACTTTTTCTCTCTAAGCATTCTTTTCAATGATTCATACACAAAAAAAATGTATGAATACATTTACTCTCTTTCTCCCAACAGAGCGTCACACGGATACAGAGGAGCTTCATATGAAGGACAAGGTAAGCATTCAACTTGTGTAAAGAAAAAAAAGAAGCCCTTAAATGTCAGAGGGAAGGCTGACGTTATAAGCAATTATGTAATAGTCAAGAAGAAAATACAGTCTGCAATTTTCAGAAGAACTTCAAATTGTGTTTGACATCAGCTACTGTACAAAAGGTGAAGTGACTATCCTGAGAACTTAGCAGGAACTCAATCTTCTTGTGAGAGACTTCACAATGCAGTTGGACAGAAAGTTAATCCAGTCTAGTTCTTAAAAAGTTTTTGGACTTTTGTACAGATCAAACCTTTGACTGCTCGTCAGTTCTGTTTTACATTATTTTTCAAAGTCACTTTGAGGAACTTTTAACTGTGAAACAGTCTCAGTTTAATACTGATGGGTCAGTGGATCTTTTGGTCATTAGATTTTCCTTTCACAAAGGGATATTAAAAAACAAAAAATGTGTGGTTATTTGATTTTCGTTTTAAAATACAAAATTAATATTGAAATACAAGGTGTTTTTCTTCCTCAGGGTCAAAAAGGGATGAACTAAACTTGAAAAGACAGGTTGATTTTCATTTTCTATTTCTAAGGACAGAAAATTAAATCAGAGACGAAAAAACACCCGTTTTTTTCATCTTCTGCGACCGGAAGTTGCCATTTACAACGTAAGAGCACGTATGAGGACAGTGCTGTGACATTCCGTGTGACACTCTCTTAATGTTTCAAAAAACTACATACTGATCAATGTCCATCACCTTCAGTTACACAGCAGCACCGTGCTTCTTTTTCTCTCATATAGCACCGTCCTCATACGCGCTCTTACTTCGTAAATGGCAACTTCCGGTCGCAAAAGATGGAAAAAAAACAGGCGTTTTTTTCGTTTTTGTCTTCTAGTGATTTTATTTTTATTTTTTAGAAATAGAAAATGAAAATCAACCCATTTTCAATTTTACTTCATCCCTTTTTTGACCCTGATAAAGAAAAACACCTTGTATTTCGATATTATTTTTTGTATTTTAAAACAAAAATCAAATAACCACACATTTTTTGTTTTTTAATATCCGTTTGTGAAAGGAAAATCGAATAACCAAAAGATACACTGACCCTGATGCCTCCATATGACCTACATAAGTAAACAAGACCATCAGAGAGAATGCTGGCTGTTTCTATATAGTTGGTCTTAATGCTCGTCATCAGTGCCACCGGGTAGGATTCCATTGAAATCAGACAAAATCATGCAGTTTCACCAGAAACTCCTTCAGCTCAGACTTCAGCGGGGCCTAAGGCAAGTCGAAAGCAGCAGCGAAGCCGGATCTGGACCTGTCCGCGGCGGGCTGGTCGCTGCCGCTTTCGACCTGCAGTCGGAGCTCCGGCAGGAGGTGGAGGGCTCCTCCGGCCAGGAGCAGAGCTTCACCTCACTGCTCCGCCGGCCCCCGCTGGGAGCCAACACCGACACCACGCTGCTGGGCCCACTCGAGGGAAGGGAGGCACGGGAGAACCAGAACCAGGACCGAGCAGGGCAGACTGTCAGACCCTGCAGCAGTAAAATGAGAGGTTTTCTAAAGGGACTCTGGTGCTCAGAAACACTACCATTTTTGTCCACAGGGACCGCCAAAATCAACACAAAGTGAAAGTTCCTCGTAGTAGCTTTAAATTGTTATAATACTAATACAAGTACTACTACCAATACTGCTACTTTGAATTAAAAAAATCCCAAAATGTGTCACACATTTAGAAAAATACAAGCATCAGTAATTCTGAAGCAATGCAATAAAGTGCTTTATATAAGACATAGAAAAAGACACATTTAGAATATAAAAGAGTCAAATAAACTAGAGGACAAAATGGTCTAGAATATAATATAACAGATAGGAGAATAAATATCATAGTGCAGTGCAAGGCATGCTTTCAGTCTTTCCACCAGATGTTGAACCTGGCTGCAGGGATTTGCTCCCATTCAGACACAAGAGCATCAGTGAGGTCCAACACTGATGTTAGGTGATCAGGTCTGGCTCACTGTTGGTGTTGGATGGGGTTGAGGTCAGAGCTCTGTGCAGGCCGGTCAAGTTCTTCCACACCAAACTTGGAAAACCAATTCTTTATGGAGCTGGCTTTGTGCACGGAGGCTTGGTCATGTTGAAACAGGAGAGAGACCAACACAAACTGGAAGCCCACTTTTGTCTAACATATCATTGTATGCTGTAGCATTAATATTTTAAGATGAGGAAGAGAGGCCTGTATCAAATCATGAACAACCACCTAACTCACTATAGACTCATCCACATACATACAGCCTGATCACACATCTGATTACATCCGTCCTGGTTTCTCCGGCTACATGCAAATCAGGGTCTGCCCTCCTCCAGGCCAGAAAGTTTTATCATCTTCACAGGCTCTCACCCACACAGGTCATTCAGTGGTTGGGACTGATCAGGGATCAGATATACACTAAATCAGCTCTGTGCACCTTGGATTAGATTGCACGTTTAGCAGTTTTTTCTTTTTGCTTTAATGAGACAAAGAACAATGTTCAGTGTAACGTCATCACAAGGACAGAGGAGACGAACCATGGTTGTCAAAAAGCAGACTGTTGGTGTAGTGTAGTGTAGTGAAGTGTATTGTAGTGTAGTGTAGTGTAGTGCAGTGTAGTGCAGTGTATTGTAGTGTAGTGTAGTGTAGTGTTGCGAAGTGTAGTGTAGTGTAGTGTAGTGTAGTGTAGGGTAGTGTAGTGTAGTGAAGTGTATTGTAGTGTAGTGTAGTGTAGTGTAGTGTTGCGAAGTGTAGTGTAGTGTAGTGTAGGGTAGTGTAGTGTAGGGTAGGGTAGTGTAGTGTAGTGTAGTGTAGTGAAGTGAAGTGAAGTGAAGTGAAGTGAAGTGAAGTGAAGTGAAGTGTAGTGTAGTGAAATGTAGTTGTCCCATCCTAACAGGTGCAACAAGACAATGTCAATCAAGAGTCAGAAGACACCCACAGGCCCGTTTCCAAACCAACCCCTACACCCTCTCCCTACCCACTTCCACTCCATTCACGATCCAATATCAGTTCTGTGTGACTACCGGTACAAACATTTACTTGTAAACTGCTGAAACAGATAGACATTTAATTTATTCTACTTTATCGTCATACAGACGCCAACAACATAAAGTAAGTAGATTGTATTTAGGATCAAATATACCCTTGTCCAGTCTAGAAAACGGTACACATGTTCATTAGACTGTAAATTGTTGTATATTGTATACACACACATATATATATATATATATATATATATATATATATACATTTATTATTTTTTACCCATATCAGGAGCTATAACCCCATAAGTTATTATATCTTCAACTGTGCAATACTGACTTAAAAGTGCAATAATTTAGTGCAATAATTCAGCTGTTCAATCATCTGGTTTACTCTAACATTAACACTGCATTTATTTATGCAGAACATTTAAACTAATATTCTTATTATACACTTTTCTTGCATTTTTATAAATGCATGCATTTATATTATTTGCATAGGTCCTATTTTTCAGCAGTATTATAAGCACTGTTGTTATATATATTTCTTATTAATATTTTCTTATAATTTCTCTATTTTATATATATATATATACAGTGGAGGAAATAAGTATTTGATCCCTTGCCAATTTTGTAAGTTTGCCCACTGACAAAGAAAAGAACGGTCTATAATTTTAATGGTAGGTTTATTTTAACAGTGAGAGACAGAATATAAAAAAAAAAATCCAGAAAATCACATCATTTAAAAGTTATAAATTGATTTGCATTTGATTGTGGGAAATAAGCATTTGATCCCCTAGCAAAACATGACTCAGTACTTGGTGGAGAAATGTTGTTGGCAAGCACAGAGGTCAGACGTTTCTTGTAGTTGGTCACCAGGTTTGCGCACATCTCAGGAGGGATTTTGGTCCACTCCTCTTTGCAGATCATCTCCAAATCCTTAAGGTTTCGAGGCTGTCGCTTGGCAACTCGAAGCTTCAGCTCCCTCCACAGATTTTCTAAGGAATTAAGGTCCGGAGATTGGCTAGGCCACTCCATGACCTTAATGTGCTTCTTCTTGAGCCACTCCTTTGTTTCCTTGGCCGTATGTTTTGGGTCATTGTCGTGCCATCCACGACCCATTTTCAGTGTCCTGGCTGAGGGAAGGAGGTTGTCGCCCAACATTTCACAGTACATGGCCCCGTCCATCCTCCCTTCGATGCGGTGAAGTCGTCCTGTCCCCGTAGCAGAGAAACACCCCCAAAACATAATGTTTCTACCTCCATGCTTGACAGTGGGGATGGTGTTCTTGGGGTTATAGTCAGCATTTCTCTTCCTCCAAACACGGCGAGTCGAGTTGATGCCAAAGATCTCGATTTTGGTCTCATCTGACCACATCACCTTCCCCCAAGCCTTCTCTGAATCATTCAGGTGTTCATTGGCAAACAGACGGGCCTGTACATGTGCCTTCTTGAGCAGTGGGACCTTGCGGGCGCTGCAGGATTTGAATCCATTACGGCGTAGTGTGTTACCAATGGTTTTCTTGGTGATTGTGGTCCCAGCTGTCTTGCGATCATTAAGAAGTTCCTCCCGTGTATTTCTGGGCTGATCCCTCACCTTTTCTCATGATCATTGATACCCCACGAGACGAGATCTTGCGTGGAGCCCCAGACCGAGGGCGATTGATGGTCATTTTGTGTTTCTTCCATTTCCGAATAATGGCACCAACAGTTGTCTCCTTCTCACCAAGCTGCTTGCTGATGGTCTTGTAGCCCATTCCAGTCTTGTGCAGGTCTACAATCTTGTCCCTGACGTCCTTAGACAGCCCTTTGGTCTTGCCCATGGTGGAGAGGTTGGAATCTGATTTGTGGACAGGTGTCTTTTATACAGGTAATGAGTTGAGACAGGTGTCTTTTATACAGGTCACGAGTTGAGATTCGGAGTACTTTCTTAAAGCGAGAGGACTAATCTAAACGGTCTGTGGGGGCCAGAATTCTTGCTGGTTGGTAGGGGATCAAATACTTATTTCCCATAATCAAATACAAATCAATTTATAACTTTTATATGATGTGATTTTCTGGATTTTTTTTTAATATTCTGTCTCTCACTGTTAAAATAAACCTACCATTAAAATTATAGACCGTTCTTTTCTTTGTCAGTGGGCAAACTTAAAAAATCGGCAAGGGATCAAATACTTATTTCGTCCACTGTATATATATATTCTAGAACAGGACCCCGGGGATCAATAAAGTATTTCTGATTCTGTTATTTATTTCCTTGTCGGAGAGATGGAAGTTTTTCCCGAAGTGGCTGCTGTATTGATACCCTGCACCTTAAAGAAGGAGCTTCATTGAGCTGTGAGTGTGACAAGAAACGGAGTGTGAGGGTGGGGGGACCAGATTGGAATTGGGCCACACAGTTCAAAGAGGTCTAATCAGGCCCAATAAGTGGAAACAGTTGTGGGGGTGCTGTAGGTGTGTTGAGGCATTAAAAGCTCAAAATGTACCTCAGTAGTCAGACCTTTTTTATTGGGCCTAGAATGCTGTTCATGGTCACAAAGGGCTGCTTGTAACAGTCAGTATCAACTCTGGTTCTGGTTGGCTCATGCACGTCATTTCTTTGGCTTTTTTTTTCCCAGCCTGAGGGTGGAAACCTCTTCACCAAACTTCTCGCCTACCTGGACAAAACTTCCTTCAACGCCTCTCCCTCAGCAAGAAATCTCGATGACGTTGCCGTGGAGACACCCGGAGGCCAACAGGTGGGGCTGGAAAACGTCCAGAGTCGGACCAGCCAGGCAGGGGTGACGGTGCAGAAGAAGGACGCCACCCAGTCTGTGGAGGAGGTGTCGGAGGTGCAGGGCTGGATCAAGGAAGTGGCGCCCCCTCCTGCTGCGCTCGTGTACGAGGAGCCGCACAAGAAGACGATGCACGTTCCAGAACTTCAGCTGGACGTCAAGACCGGCAGGAAGAAGGCAGACGATGACGTCTTCGGCTACGTCATCACCGACACAGAGTGAGTAAGAAGCTACTGACATGCAGACATGCAGGTGGCACAGAGGCAGTATTGGTTGACATATTGATTAGAGCCCGATTGATCTTTGAGTCTGATACTTGGCCGATATTTAAAAAAAAATATACATTTACAAGGATTCCTTAAATTATGGTGATATTAAAGAATGGTGATTATGTATAGGTATGTATGAGTGGGATATCCAGTCAATTCTGTCTTGCAGACAAACTTTATAATATCAACACTGTTTCTAAATGACTGTAAACATACAGTATTATCAATGATTAAATATTATAAATATAGACATATTTTTTTTACCCCGTTTGAAGTGTTCCTCGAATCACACATATGATGTTTGTCAATTTAAAAGATAATTTTGCAAGTCAAGAAAGTCTCAATTTGTCGCAGTATCATTCAGTTTAGTGTGAAACCACATCTCTCGTCTCGCACGACATACGTCACCAACACTAGCCAGCTAGCTAACTTAGCTTTGTTCCACACACAGATGAAACGTTATCTCACCTGATGTGTTTTATCCAGCGACTCCTGGTGATTTATCAGCCGGGAAGCAAAAGAATAATCTGGGGTCTCACTTATAACAGTTGCGTACGCACAAAACGGGACCTGAAATGTGCGTACGCCACTTCCCACGCAACAGTTGTGATCTGTAAAAACAAACTTGACGGGAGAATGTGAGCACATTTCCAGTATAGGGAAACTATGACCCGTGCATACGCACATTATGGAGACGAGGGAAACTGGCGACGTAGATGGTGAGGTGGTGAATTGTAGAAATTAAAAGTGAGAGTCATCATTATACGTATAATGATGCCTCACACATTTAACTTCACTTCATATCACACGTTACTTATAGATCCACTTTATCATAAACATTTAAACCCGCAGTGTTATTTGTGCTAGTGTGCCATAAATATTCCATAAGCACCTTACAAATGTAAAATATATAAGCCGACTCAAATCTCAAAGCAAATTCCGCTCAATATTTCGTCAGCGCTGTCTCACCATCACGTTACTCCGGAGCTCAGAGGAGAGGACCGGACTACCGACACTCGCAGTCAGCTGTGGAGCAACGCAGCTGTTGAAACCATCATCATCGGTTGTAGAAATCCAAAATAACATCAAATAGCATTAAAGAATGGCAGAACAGAGCATCAATAGTTTTTAATAATATCTTCTAATAGTGTGCAAATATCACTATACGATATTAGTTTTCATAAAGTTGTTGTGTTTTAAATCGCTGCATTGAACAAGACATGACTTATTCATTTATTTATGGTTTATTAGATATGGACAGATACAGTATACATAGACAACATGAAAATAGCTATCAGATGCAACTATGTCTCCAGTGCGCCACCGCGGTGCACCACACACTCTGCTTCCTCCAGTCACCTCCACCCGGCATTGTGTAAATTAGCAAAGTGTGGAAATAAAGCCAGTGACGGCTCTCACACAATCATTACTCTCCATATCCTCATCATCATTATCAATCCAAATCATAATGCAGGCCAAGTTCACCATAACAACTTAAATAAATAAATAGTGTTCACCTGTCAAACTTCCCTTTTCAAATGATATCTCAGGGTGGGGGATTTTACTGATTGTCTTGATCATTTTGGCAAGCTGTGAATGGATCAGTCTGATTGCTGTAAACATATAAACACAGCGATGACACTCGTAACATGCTGCATGGCAGATGTACCGGCACTGTCAGGACTACGAGAATGGTAGAATTAGGAGGGAACGAGTGTTCAGGGACCACCTCAACCACAAGCTCCTCGATGTCTGTGTCAGAAAAAAACTTTTCTTGGTCTTCCTCTCGGTAGTTGTCGTAAAGATCCACTGATCAGCAGGCTCATGTATATGCAGAAACATTCATGAGGTGCTTCAACCATTTATGGCTGAATGTGGGCGTGTAGATGGCGGGATATGAGGCTGATCCACGTGCGCACATTTCCAGGTGGACTGTGATTTATAAAGGGAACATTGCCTACAGGTGTGCGTACGCACGGATTTGTAAGTCTGTTTTTTTTTTTTTTGCACACGCCATTTTTGGCTTTTTCTGCGCACGTACATTTTTAGTATGGATCCTACGCGCTGTTTTATAAATGAGACCCCTGACCCGTTGCTGGTGTGAGTACATCCCAGTACGAAACACACAGGCATCGTAGCTTCAGAGAGAGAGACGTCACTACGCCACTTTTGGGTGTGTCGTGTTTCTAAGTACGTATTTTCACAGTCTGATATACTTCAACAGTTCTACAACAAACTGAGACTTTCTTGACTTGCAAAATGATCTTTTTAAATTGACAAACATCATGTGTGTGATACATGGCGCAATTCAAAAGGAGATCAAAAAATATTTGTCTCTCGCCGTTGACAACCGTTCATATTTATTCCCGAAATAAGGTCCCATGGAGGTCCACTGGAAGGACTTTGCCTCTCCATAACGGATGTTTTTCTTTGTTTTTGTCAGAGCATTTGAGTTATAGATTGCTGTTAAGATATAATGAGAATGTAACAAAAAAGTTAAAAAATGCATTACCTACCCTAGCTTTAAATGTGGCTGTATTGTCTGTCTCTAGGCGAGACATTCTACATGATGCATCTTCTTTTGTCTTTGTTTTGAGCGATCCACAGTAACTTTATTCTCACAGTAACGGAGGCAGGAAATGTGTTTTCTCCGTAAATTACAAATCTGTTTCTCTTTCGTTGCTATCAAGGAAAAATCTAGTTTCTCATACATCACAAAACAGGTGAACCTGCCTTATAATATATTATTACCCAGGGTGCAACAAGAGGACGCTGGCAGGCCATCTTTTGCCTCTATTCGTTCTTATTCCCAACAAGGCCAGAGTCATTTTCAAACTGATTCCTCTGCTCCTCCGTTCGAGATTGAAGACCTTTTGAAATGTTTGCTGTGGTTCGTCTTCTGCACTTCCCTTTCTTTCTCTCCTTCCACTTGTTATTCAGAGAAGCCGTACGTGTTACATTCTATAGGAAGGGCGTCTCTGTGATGTTGTTGTCGAGGTCACACTCGGGGCTTCAGTACGTTGAATGATTGAAAGCGGTTCATCAGCACGGAGCGCTGTCTGTTTTCCTTCAGACTTAACAAGACTTTATATTACTGAAGACTCTATCCTACAGATCATTATGGTATAAATGAGCATCTTCATTTATTTATAAAGTGCTGTGGTGACGTAGTTTAAAGAGAGAAAGAGACACACCTGGCAGGTGGGAGGGGAGGTGGATGGGTCCAACAAACACAGGGCTTTCATCCAGGAGACCGCTGTTCATGTCGCGTGCGTAAAGTTACAATCAGCTGTTTGTTCATGTCCCCCGTTCACAACGTTCTGTGTCATTTTTACTGTATAAATATAGTAGTTTTCAGCCCCATGTTGTTTTTCCTAAACCTAACTATAATGGTTTTATTGCCTGTACTAAGTGTTTTTGTTTACTTCACAACATTAAGCACGTATTTAAAAAGAGCGACGCTGAGGGGTCTGACAGTGTCAGTATATGACAAGTAGGGATGAGAACATGTTGGAAGCTTGGAGCTGTCTCGATCACTCTACAGCGCAGTGATCAGTTCTGTTTGAGCGATAGTAGCCTCACATGACGGGAGGAGGATGGAACACACGGCCAGTTTGGTGCAAATAAATCATTTCAAGATGTTCCTCCTCCCGTACGAGCCTTTCTTACCCTGCATGGCGATTAATATATATATTTGTGAAAGATGAGGCCCATTTTGCTAATGTCTAACTTATTTGACATCAAACGCTGCAGTGCTTCAGAGAAAGCGTCAGGGGTCATGATTAAAGTATCGGCTTAAAAAGTGCAATTCAATGAACAAAAACAGCTTCAAATAAAACATGTAGTTGAAGGTTCCGTCTGCAGTTTTCAGGGCTCATTAAGATTCTCCCAGTCTTCTATGTGTGGGCAAGACACTGAATAAGAGATTTTGAAAAAAGATTTTAACCGATAACTGACCCTCGTTAAAGTGGCAGTAGGCAGTATATTTTTGGCATCATTGGGCAAAAATTCCATAATAACCTTTCAGCATATTGTAATTCAAGTGTTCTGAGAGAAAACTAGACTTCTGCTCCTCCTCATGGCTCTGTTTTCAGGCTTTAGAAAATCTAGCACGTGATGGGAGACTTTGACCAATCACAGGTCATTTCATTGAGAGAGAGAGAGAGAGAGCGTTCCCATTGGCTGTGCTCCGGTCATGTGACCGGCACTTGGTGTTCCTTCAACAGATTCCACAATGGCGGCGGCGTCACAAACTTTCTCATTTTAGCTAGACAGTACACTACAAGATGGTTCTGAAACATTTGAGGAGAGAAATAGACATTACAGTAACAGAATATTGATTCATATTTGATCAGCGCTGCCTAGTTTGACCGTTTGGTCGGAGTTCGTGAGTGATTGACAGCCGGCTCTCATAGACAGCAGATGGACAGCAGACCTCATACTGCTTGTTTTCCTCTGGTCTCATGCACTACTGTCACGATATAGACACCGTTTTATAAAATGAACTTTTTTTAATCATATTTGCTCCAATCTCGCTTACTTCAGCTTTAACCAATTATTAACCGTTAACCATCAAGATTAGTGTGTTTCATGCAGCGGTGCTATTTTTAGTGCCTAACGAGCCGCCCAGCTGCAACGAAAAGCCGATGCACAAACAGGTTAAATCCATCATTTATCACCAGCTGCAGTGTACGCGCACAACAGAGTCCCCGGTTCATCGTGGCTGCTGCATGTAATAATAATCTTGGGACCATGGATCATGGGACACCGACCCGCAATGATTTATATGTGTAAGAAGTTACAAACAGTCCCTTTAAAGTTAATTTTAACCGATAGCGTTAATCAGTTCAAATTCATAATGTCGGTTAACGGTTAAACGGTTAATTATTAAAACCCCTACACTGAATATATCATAGGTTTTACCAATTGTGACTTCAACCCAAGTGGCAGTTCAAAATGGCAGTTTTCTTATGTTTAAGGTTGGAAAAACTTCAGTCAGCAGAAGATATACTGTGAGAGGAACAGAGATTCTGACAGCACTCTGTACATCGAGACACATCTCCTGTAACTTTATGAATTAGAGACCGTGTCGCTCTGATGATCGGTGAACACCTGCAAGGTTTAACATGTCCTCAGCCACTTTTGCACCACAGATGTCTTCAATCTTCAGTCTGCCCAGCAAATTCCCCCCTTACTCTTTACAGGGACTCTTCAAAGTGTCTCTTGACATTTCCGTGAGGTCACTGAACTTTAAAAGAACACCAACGTTGTGCTTGACTGTTCGCAATTTTGTCAGATCTCTCCTCGAGAGCGTGACGTGCAGCACCAACAACAACATGGAAAAATGCACTTCAAGACTTGTCAAAGCCGTCTCTGTGATATGAAGTTTCTTCTCTACTAGAATAGTGTCAATATCCACAGTTTCACCAAGCAGCAACATCCGGTGCTGAGAAATCAAGCCAACGTGGAAGTGCCAAAATCTGCAGTTTTTCAGTTAGCCTCTTGAGGCTGGCTCCAAACGTGAGTCACTCCCCAGAGACCCCCCATATTAAAATGGCCAACTTTACAGCAGAAAATAAACATGTTTGCAGCCTAAACTAACCGATCGATGCAGTGGTAGACCAGCAACTCTCGTGTTCTCCCAGGTAAAATGACTGTTTTCGTCAATGGAGTCTGGTGGCTTTGATGAGAGCGTAGATAACGGCTTCAGTTCCCCGTCAGAAAGGGCTGTCTGACAGCGAGGTAAAGCGGTGAAAATATTCTAAATATAGCGTACATGTAAATTGATATTGATTCTTTTAGGTGGCTAAAATCTGTTTTGCCGCTGCCCCCGTCCACAGCAGTGGACACATCGCTTCGGTTCGTTGTGCTAACTCCCGTCTGTTTCTCCAAACTGGGGGCGTGCCGACCGTCATCTACTGTAGGTAATACACTGACTATGGAGAAGTACCTCATACAACAATCTTAACTGTCCCTTTAAGTGTTAAATTAGCTAAATCGTAGCTTTAAGTGAGACGTGGAGGATGCAGGATATTGAGTTGTCTTCAAATTGTCCGTAGAGAAGTGTATCCCCCCCTTTGAAAAACAGCGCTGCAGTGATAGAAATATTTTTTTATAAAAGGTATCAATGCAGGACTACAGTTGTAACAAGACAGATCTGATGTAAAATTCTGACATTTTGGCGTCGTGGCAGAGGTGAAGGCTGATAGCAGGAACCTCCTGGTGGCTACTCCTGTGGCTACTCCTGTGGCTGGGGGGTAAAGAGGAGGAGGGAGACAGGATGATTCATCACAGCTGGAGGAAAACACCTGCTCCCAAACCCACACATACTGTGCATATGACCATGTAGACACACAAAGTTTCTATTTTTTTTTAACCCTCCAACCTATAAATGCTTTTCCCTTGTTCCCCAACTGCCAAACGCGATTCAGTTTTTAATGGATTTCACTCCCGAATTAACCTGATTGTTTAATGATCTATAATTATGTAATTTTTAAAAACATGTATCCATAATCCCTCTGGATTTGTTGCCTTCCCCTGAACATTTTGTCTCTTTTTATTAATTATTTCATTTATTTATTTTTACACTCAATGTAGTAATTAGGTCCTTACTTTTATGGTGGTGATTTCAAATGAGTTGAATCTTATTAGTGGCTCCAGGCTTACCATTAACTACAATGTAAACCCATCCGCAGCAACATTAAACGCTCAGAGAAAGTGTGCCGGGAGTGAGTGTGGTGACGTGGTTTAAATAGCGAAAAGACACACACCGGGGCAGAGGGAGGGGAGGTGGATGGGTCCAACAAACGTGTGTCCTGTGTGTTAAGATTCACTTTCAAGTTACAATCAGCTGTTCGTTCATGTCTCGTGTTCACAACGTTCAGTTTCACCTTACAAACGCAGTAGTTTTAAGCCCAACCATGTAGTTCTTTCCTAAACCTAACTATAGTGGTTTTGTGATGCCAAGGGGCGGCCGTATGTGACGAGTTCGGATGAGATCGTGTTGGTTTTCCCCAAAAAAATACCTGACTTTCTCCCAGAAGGCCGGTGCTCATGTCCCGCGTGAAACCAGAAGTCAGCGTTGATTTATTTGTCAGTAATGCCTCTTCTGGAGTTATTTTAAGCCACGACCCTAAGCCTAATTTGGTAATTTTGTAGCACTAAGTACTGTTGTTGCCTAAACATAAACAGGTAGATCTTTTCCTAAACCTAACTAAGACGTTCTCTTGCCTAAACCTAAGGAAGTTGTTTCCTGTGGGAAGTTTATTTTGAAAAGACTGCGTGCACGTAACGAGCAGAAATCGACACCTGTTGCTGGAGATTCGTAGGAAAACGCACGAAAAACGAGAAATAATTATTTCCTAAGATATCAGACGAACCGTTGTATGAGAATACGTTGTCACATTCTTGGTAGCAATAGAGGTGTTTTTGCTGCTTAGACACTGGACAGTACAGGCTAATTTGTTTTTAGAATTCGCCATTATACAAAAAATTTGCAGAATATTAAGTCATTTTGAATGAAATAAATCAAAGCTACTCCTTATAAAAAAAAAAACAATCCTGCTGTTGTATCTGAGAAGGATCCCATCCCAATATACTGTAGCTGCAGAGCTAATGTAATATGGGCTGTGAGGTCCCCGGTGCAGCTATCAGCAGAGTGATCAGTGGTGTCAGATCTGAAGCAGCAGCTGCTCTGCTCTGTGGAGGACTGACTCATACTGTGGGCTGTTGAAGCTGCTGTCTGCTCTCCAGGCTGAGGAAGCAGAAAAATCCCCGGCTGTTAGTAACTTGTACAGACACAATCCAGTTTTCTTAACATTGATTCACCCAGAGTTGGCCATAGTATCTTATTTGTCTTTATCTTTTGCATTTCTGCGAAGTATCGCATTAGAAAAGATGTGTGGAAACGGAAAAATTCGATTAAAACTTACTCAATTGCGCAAAAACGTTTCCATGCTCGCTTGAGGTGTTTTTTGTCTTCGTTGAAAAAGAGTTGATGCGCTAAATGGATTATGGGAATGCCTTTGCCGAATAAGTTCTTACCTCTAGCGAACATTTAACTCACATGACTGATCAGATGTTTCTGCTGTCGGCGTCTTCTCGGATATATATTTATATCGTATTTGTCTCTGGACAGCATGAAACATGGCCAACACTATAGCTGACATGAGAAAAGATTCCTGAAGACCTCTCTCCATTTTTACCTCCGCCAAGACCGAAGGCCTAGGAAGGATGTTTTCACCGGCGTTGGTTTGTTGGTTTGTTGGTTTGTTGGTTTGTTGGTTTGTTTGTCTGTTAGCAGGATAACTCCAAAAGTCCGATATGGATTTGAATGAGATTTTTTGGAGGGGTGGGGTGTGGCACAATGAACCAATAAACAATCCATTAGATTTTGGTGGCGATCCGGATCATGGTCCGGATTCAGGAATCTTTTTAAGCATTACTATCAGCCAGAACATTAAGACCTCTGGGTATAATACATGCGCAGTGTAACCGATGACGCGTTGATGACGCATGACCTCTTTCCTTCAGAGAGAGGGACAGAGAGATTAACATAAACACAAATACACATGGATGATGGCGCAAGCTGAACAGAGAGGGGGGGTAATCGTACTTGGACACCTTGGCGGAGGTCTGCGCTCTCCGAGTGCCATTCCAGTTCTCTCTTGTTTAGTTTCTGGTTCGAAAAACTCTTCTTTTTTTACTTTGTCTTACTGGCGGATTATGGCGGCAACCCCGGGTTCTGAAAAGTGAAGCCAACGCTGAAGTGCCTTAAACTTGCATTCTTTCTAACAGCCAGCAGGGGGCGACTCCTCTGGTTGCAAAAAGAAGTCTCATTGTATAGAAGTCTATGAGAAAATGAGCCTACTTCTCACTTGATTTATTACCTCAGTAAACATTGTGAACATGAGTTTATGGTCTCAATCTTTAGTTTCAAGTCTTCTTCAATACAGCATGATGTTCATTTAGTAAATTATGGTCCCATTTAGAGTCAAATAGACCATAAATCAGGGGATGCTTTAGGGCGTTATCCGGTCTGGGAGTTGTCTGTGTTTTCGTCTTACAGCTTTAACCCTTCCACAGTGTGTTTTCAGTTCATGAAAGTTAATTGTAACATTTTGGTCGCCTAAAAATGTCTCATGTCTCACATATTCAGCGTTCGGTTGTACTTAGCTCCACCCTCTCGTGTCACCTCTGGTTGCAAAAAAACCAAGATGGCGATGGCCAAAATGCTGAACTCGAGGCTTCAAAACCGTAGCTCACAAACCAATGGGTACATACAGTCATACAGTCTATGTATAGCCTATACTGCCAACTTCTACTAGTTTATTCACTTGAAACCAGTTGATGGAAATGCACCTAGTTTGCTTAAAATTCGCTTGACAGTTTAATGGAAAACGCAACATTTCATGACATTCAGAGACAGTATTTGACCTGTAGTTACATAGTCTATTTATATGGTGGATATATTGAGTATATAATAACAGATTAGATGCCAAGTTTTGAAAACATCAAGTTTTGTGAAAAAATTAAAGCTAATGTCTATCTTATTTCTGGGCGGGGGAGGTATTTAGAGGGCGCTTGTTAGTGTTAAAAGTCGACTTGACTTCTTGGGAAACTTCTTTGTTGTTCAACTTAACTATGACGCGATCAATACAGGTGTAATTTCCGTGTTCAGTTGTAAACAAAGCACAAAGGTGTCGCCAAATCAACTGGGACTGATTTCTTTAGGATATGAGGACGTGACAAGGATAAAGGTTAGAACTCAACTTAATTGAATGTCAGGGGGAAATGAGGAAGTAAACAACTGCTAACTCCCATCATTAAATACATTTCAAAGTGAGTGATTTTTCACAACTTGCAGAAAATCTCCCTCCTCTGTACCTTCCATCCTTCAGCGTCACCACCAGAATCATCCGAAGATGACGCCTGGTGTTGAGGGAGATAGCGTGCACCCTGCAGGTGTCTGGAGGCGTCTCCTTTTGCTGCATTTGAATTCAGCAGAGGGAGCTGAGGGGAGGTCAGACGAGTCCACAGCAGATAGGAAGCAATTAGCTTGGAGTTTCGGATATTGAGCTTTAAACGTGGTCTCCCGACACGCGCACACACACACACACACACACACACACACACACACACACACACACACACACACAAACACACACTCCCCATCCTGGCCCTTTGCTTGCATTGAGGCTGTTTTTAATTGACTACTTGTTATTCCTCCATTACTCTGCTATTTTTTGGTGAAATGTTAGCAAGTTTTTCTTTCTAAATGTAGCTGCTATGTGAGCATCAACCGTAAAATGTACTGAAGTATCCAAAGTAAAAAGTCCTGACGTTAAAGAAGGGATTTTAGTCGTGCAACCACCTCACATTATGGTTTTGTTTCAAGTTATTTATTGTCATGCACAACAATTACAGAGAAGCAGTCATTGGCAATGCTAATCTTGGAACTCAGACTCCCTTCAACAATGCTCATTAAATAAGAATCAAAAAAGTTAGTAAAAAACCAAAATGAGAATCTAAGATATAAAACAGCGCAGAAGTTAAAAATATAATATACAATAAAATGATATCAATTTGTATGAATTTGACAGTGATTACAAATAAATAAGACAAAACAGGAACCCCTCCCTCCTGCCCCTTTGCAGAGTTTCTTGCTCTGTTGCTCTGAGCGTCCAATGATAATTCTTTGTGTTTTGGCTCTGACCTTTTCACTCCCTGTCAGCACACACTTTAAAGCTTAAAATGAGGGAGCAAGGAGTGATGATAAGCTCTCCGTCTACGTCTCTCCTCACCTCTTTAATATTCACCTCGCCCACCAAAAGGCACCTCTCTGACCTCACCTGGTCTGTTTCTCTCTTTTTGGACTTTTTTCTTGTCTTCTTTCTCAGTTCAGTTCAGAGATATTCAGTATCTGCTCAGATGTATCTTACTGGTGGTAATCCTGTGCCCATCTAATGAGTCTCCCATGTCAAACTCTCAATATGTTGTTCAATTACTTCCTCTGTTTCTCAGTTGTGTTTCCTCAAAACCCCCCACCTGTGATGAGAAATGAAGGCAGAACTGGATTCTAGAGAGAAATAGTTTGAATATGTTTTTTGGCACAAAGTTAAAGTTTTGATTTTGCTAAATTTGGAAGTGACAAACTCTAAAACCTTGTGTGAGAACCTGTGTTCTCACACATTTGAATTTCAAAGGATTTCATTTGGCCTCATTAGTGTTTACCTGACGTCACCACATAACGCAAGAACAGATTCTGAATTTTTAGCTGCACAAATGGAAGAAAAACAACGTTGCCTAATCATTTCAGCAAGCCGCAAGAACTTTTTCATTACATCAACGACCCTCTGTTTACATATATTGACAGATAAAAACACCATGTTCTCAGAAATACTCTATAAACTCCATCTACCAGATGCTTTTGGTAGCACTTATATTGTACTAAATTAAATAAAAAAGTAAGTTGGCATATTTCCCAGGAAATACCATGTATTCTGTTTTACTACTTTGGGATGAGTTTCATTTAATTTCTATTCTTTCTCGCTGTCTCTACCTTCTTCCATTCCTTTCCCCAACCTCCTCACCCCACCTCTTCCCTCTGTCCTCCTCCTGCCTCCTCTTCATCATCATCAGTGGGCTCCAGACGGACGAAGGCCTCCACCTGATGGAGATCCTGGCTCGCAGGGCTAAAATCCAGATGACCGACTTCGCCGAGCTCTCGTACGTATTTCTGCTTTTTTTTAATCTGTCAGACGCACTCCGGCTCGCTCCTCCCTGCTGTGTTAATGCTGTATGTTCTCATCGAGGGAGCCGTCTGGACCGAAAGTCTCCATCTAATCTAAAGCTGGTATTTATTCTCCAGGTTTAAACCACTCATCTGTCCAACTGTGTGGCGGATTATCATAACAAAAAACACAAACCTGCTCATTTATTGTGTTTGCTGGCGCTCTGAATAATAATCTGTTGCTGTTGAGAATCGGTTCGCACCTGTTCTGGTTAAAAATGCCAGTAAATCAAGTCTGTTCAAACAGAGCCAGCATGCTGGAAGTGACACATTTCACACCATTCATGTATTTTCACAAGCATTAAACCCGGCAGTGTCATACTTCTGGCTGGAGCATTTGCAGTGACTGATTCAAATAAACATTTTCACACAATTACCTATAATATAATAATCTGGCTGTATTAGTACAACACATCCTCACTCCCGACTCGTCAAACACCGCCGACTGGGCAACGCCCCTCGGCATTGGAAACCAACGCACGGAGGCATCCATAAGCGACAGTATGCGATGAACCTGGCTTTCAACTTAACCCACCCGTGGCGTTATTCGATGGTCGGAGCAAGTGATGTAGTTTTAATAGCGTGAGAGTCCGTTCAGGGCGGGAGGGGTGGTGGATGGGTCAAACAAACACAGGACTCTCAACCAGAAGACCGCCGTTCGTGTCCTGTGTGAAACTAAAAGTAACATTGACTTATTTTGTCACGTGAGTCTTTAGTCACGTGAAGTTAACGTCAACCACGACCGTTTCCTCACCCTACCTAAGTGGTTGTGTTGCCGAAACCTAACTTCCTGTGAAAACGGAAGTTTATTTTGAAAGGACACTATGCATGTAACAAGCGTATATTGACACACTGTCCCCGGTCCGTCCAATAGTAACACAAGAGGGGTACATCGTGCGTCAATCTCCGATGACGAGGGGCACTGACCAAGCGGCGGTATTTGACAAGTTGGGAGTGAGAACGTGTTGAAGTCGCAGTAAAATGTGATGTAGCACTTTTTATTGGCGTGATGATGTTGATCATAATGGACGGTAGTTATTTAGCTTAAATGGAATTTTCCCTAAATGAAGTTACTGGGTGCTGTAGGTGACTGAGGGACAACCATTTCTAAAGGTCCAGTTTGAAAAATGCCAAAGTTACCCTTTAACACTGGTGGTGGAGCCCAAACACAGAGCTAAAAGAATATGAATACTGGATTTACGTTATCAGGTGGACACAAACCCGACTCCAAATGATTGCTAATGTTGATTAGAAATGCTGATATTGCTCTTTGTCAGATGGATGTGCAACTGCTTGCTAACACGTTAAACTTTATAAGGTGATAGTATGTCAGGGCAGTGTGTCTGTCTGCTCTTCCCCAAGTGGCCAAAACAATATGTAAATATTGCTTTAAATGATTTTATAATTATGATTAGTATTAGTCATTTGTGTACAGTTTTTTGGCTGTCAAAAATGCAAGTTATCAGCAAAGATTCTTGTCTTGTCTTGTCTTGTCTTGTTTTGTTTTTTTTCTTTTCTGTTTCAAACCGCCTCCAATCGACTCGCTAGATGCACAACACGTTACAATTTTGGGATGTGTGCGTGTCGGCTCTGCAACCTATCGTTACGCATAACACTTTTCTCTGCAAAGGTCTGCATACTCTATCCTTTAACATCAGGTCTGCACGAATAACTATGACATAAAACAAAGTTTAAAACCTCAAAATAAACAGATAAAGTTGTGCAGGTCACCTTTTCAGCCCCTATCAAACGGAGGTGAGCCCTGACAATGGGAGTGGGCTGCCAGGTTCGGGTCAACACAATCTATTGTAAACCAGCACACAAAGTTCCAGCTCCGGCAGTGTGTTCAGGAAGCTAAAAATAAACACATATAATGTCCTTCTAAAAACCGTTTGCCCTGTAATGGAGCAGCGCCTCCGGACATGTAGCTCTGCCAGCTGTCAGACGGCCAAGCAATTAAATTAAGAATTACATCTGGAAAAAAAAAAACCTTCAAATTCATCTCTATAACGTTCCAAAATCACAAACGCCTCCATCCTCAGACTAGAAACACTGAAGGAGCAGAGGTCCGTAGATGACTCATCTTGTCTGTAGTGTGCTTTACGTTCCCGACATCAACCGTCCTGTACCTGTAGGCTCAAGTGGGCGGCAATTTTCCCAAAGGGCGAGCATCTCGTACTGAAACTCTCTTCAGATATTCACTGTGGAAGATGAGCAGCACCGGCTCCTCCGCTGTTACCCCCCCCCCCCCGAGCATTTCAGATCAGAGAGGGCAAACTGGTGGGATCAAAACAGAGAGGTTTTCCAGTGGCAAACGGCGTTAAAATCAGAAAAAGAAACAGAAAAAACAGTGCCCTTACAGAGTAGAAATACAAGGACGTCGCCTTATTTTCATTCTGTCAACATATTTTCCTGCTCTGGGGGGGGAAAGAAAGCAATGAGAGCTGCTCCTCGGCGTTATTGACATGTTGGAGTCGAGCCGCCGCCTGCAATCATTTATTAATGAGACTGAACTCTGCCTGAACCTTCTCTCTTTCTTTCTCTCTCTCACTCATTCTCTGTGCTTATCTTCTTCTCTCTCTTCTTCTTCTTCTTCTTCTTCTTCTTCTTCTCTCCTTTCAATCTCAATGTATTTCGGTCCTCTCTCTCCTTTTCAGAGCTGTTGCTATATTTCCCCACCACGGGTGACTTTGCAGTGGGTTGTGAACATTTTCAATGCGGTGAGCTGCAACAGCAAAACAGGTGCTACTGCAGTGGTTTGCAGTTGAAGCAACTGCTGGGGATTATAGTCAGGATACAGACAGTATAGTATGTGTAAATAAATGTGTGTGTGTGTGTGTAATTTCTGTACAGGCTTCGATGGTCACTGTTAAAAAACTTTATGCAGCTAGTGGGCCCAATATGTTTCATCCAAACCTGCCGAGAAACTTCCGGTGTATTTCAAGTCATCTCTATCAATTATGTTAACACTGCACCTCACCAAGTTAACTGCTGAGGTCCGGTTACAACAGTGGCCATTACGCGGTAAGCAGTTTTAGGTGTTGGCGTAAACATCAAAGTTCCTACCCAACCTTGGAAATACTCAACATGATCTCATCCCTATTCGTCATATTTTGCCGCTTAGGCAGCCTTTTGCGTATTAACTTGATACAGAAGGTTCACGCGTGGTTAATGTTGTGAAACGGACGCGGTTAACGTTGTAACACAAGGTTAACGTTATGAAACGGCGATGCTTAACGTTGTAACACAAGGTTAACGTTATGAAACGGCGGTGCTTAACGTTCTAACACAAGGTTAACGTTATGAAACGGTGGTGCTTAACATTCTAACACAAGGTTAACGTTATGAAACAGCGGTGCTTGACGTTGTAACACAAGGTTAACGTTATGAAGCGGCGGTGCTTAACGTTGTAACATAAGGTTAACGTTATGAAACGGCGGTGCTTAACGTTGGAGGTTTATAAGGTTTAGGTAAGAAAGCTACTTAGTTAGGTTAAGTAAAATATTGTGGTTTGGCTTAAAATAACTAAACTAAATAAGTGGTGTTACTTCAGTACGTAAGTTACGTGTCAAATAACTCAACGTTGACTTCTTGTTTCACACAGGACACGAACGCCGGTCACCTGGGTGAAAGTCTGGTATTTTTTGACCCACCCATCCGCTTGTACGCTAGTGACGTAACGTACGGTACGGACGTAATGTGACATAACATCGTCAGTAAAAAAAACGCTCAGCTTTTGGTTTCACACAGGACACGGACGCCGGTCCCATGAGTAAAAGTCCTGTGTTTTTTGACCCATCCACCACCAGAGTTAAAAAAACCTCTTATCAGGGGTCATGCAGTGAGAAGACTTCCTGTGTTTTAATGGGTCACAAGCCAGAAAGGTTGTGAACCAGTGAGTCAGGCAATCAGTCAGTTCATCCAGAGATTATCTAAAGCACTTTATTTGGAGGTAAAAATGAAAGCGAGCACATCACATCTGAAATGTCGGCGATATTCCTCCATTCACTGCACAGGAAAACTCACTGCATGCACAACAACAGAACGACAGGTCAACGTTAAACCGGGTATGTAAATGTTTACTACAGGCTGTGTAATAAGTTTATTGTTCACATTCATTTCTTCTCTTCCAAATAAGTTTGACAAACTTTGGATTTGCTGTAATATCTTGCGTTTCTTTCCCCGACTGAGTTACTGTTACAGTTAGTGATGTTGCTGTGTTCTCAGATCTCACCGTCATTTGCTTTATTGCTGATAATGGCCAACATGTAAAATAAGAGCCAAGTTGTAATAAACTGGAATTTACTTTTCACTTCTGACATTGAAGTCTTAATGTAAGGTTGACCACGTCACACACACACACACACACACACACACACACACACACACACACACACACACACACACACACACACAC
>CAKALU010059014.1:61512-95699 GCA_916700995.1 Hozukius guyotensis | reverse complement strand
AGCTAAACAGTACACTACAAGATGTTTCTGAAAACATTTGAGGAGAGAAATAGGCGTTACAGTAACAGAATATTGATTCATATTTGATCAGCCTTGTCTAGTTTGACCGTTTGATCGTAGTTCGCGAGTTGAATGATCAGCCAGTAGGAACGCTCTCTCTCTCTGAAATGACCTGTGATTGGCCAAAGTTTCCCGTCACGGGCTAGACTTTTTAAAGCCTGAAAACAGAGCCATGACGAGGTGCAGAAGTCTAGTTATCTCTCAGAACACTTGAATTACAATAAGCTGAAAGGTTATTATGGAATTTTTGCCCAATGATGCCAAAAACATTCTGCCTACCATCGCTTAAAATCCAACCCTGTGTTTGATACTTTTAATGGTCTGCATTTTTTTTTTTTAGCAAAAGCCATTAAATGTATAACTACCTCTCTATAAATACATTTTCATTGTTAGTGGCGGAGTCCGCCATTCCCATGCTGGATTGAAATTATCTACCTATGCACAAGAGATTCACAGGAAACAATTCAGCACGTAATCCACCATTGCTGGTTTTACTACTGTTTTTGTAATAGGATCAGTTAGTGGTTCCTGATGTAGCAGATAAACTTTTTATTATTAATTAATTTGTAGACAGTAAGGTTAATACCATTCACTGGAAAATAAATCAAGATCTGTTGATCTCCAAGTAGTTTGCTTCACTTTGTTGGTTTCTTCAGCTCCTGCTTTAAGTGCATGGATGTGTCAAGTGATTTCACTGAGCCATTCTTCTCTTGTAATTGGACAGACGACACTTCCCTTTTCAGCAGAGTGGCTTATTAACCCACTCATAAACTCCCCTTGTTTTTCTTCGGTTGTTTTTTGGCATAATTACTTGGAGACATTTTCTTGATTAAAACTCTTGGAGGGGAAAGAAAATTGCCAACAGCTTAGTTTATTTTATTTTTTTTTAAAGGACGAGCGTTGAATGGCTCACGTTTCCCTCTGAAATAAATGTTAATCTCCGTTCCCTTTTTTTAAATTAAAATTGTCTGTGTTTCTCATAAAAATGAAGAATCTGTGTCTTTAAGCGAGAGCAGATGTGGAAAATTATAGTCGTAGTATGTAGTTACAAAGTCCAAATTAACAACAGAAGCAGTTGTTTAAGAGCATTGCTCTACATAAATGTAGTGGCTTGAAATGCCACCCGTTATCTACAAACTGTGCAGGTAGATAAAACAGCCCGCGGGGAAAGGCTGCCTGTGTGTTAATGCCGATTCTGTACGGCTTTTATCACATCAGGAAAATGAGTCCAGCTTGCAGAAATATGCAGAATGAGCATACATTAGGCAGGTGCAGAAGAAATCAAGCATGCACTTAAAGGGAAACTTTGCCGATTTTCAACCGGCTTGGTATCGTTCCAATGTGGGAGGTGTGTGCTAATGAACAATGTTCGACTTCTCTCCGTGTTACCAGCGCCGAGAGCTCCCCACTCAACGAAAATATGCTTTTCTAATCAACCATCCAATCATTAAAAATACGGAAAATGATTACAGACAGGATCATCTGAACATGATCTGTATTAAGCTATTTATAGCATAATATTTACATCAGTAAATGCCATATGTCTTCTTACCACTGTGCTATTAAACACATTAGTTTTCTTGATTATGATTAAAGTAAATCTATATGTTGACAACTTAAATTAGAATGTGATATATGGCAACAAAACACACTGTATTCTTCCACATATGAGGCAGTATGGTGTGTTGTCGTTGGCCTGAACTTCAATGTTTTAAAAAAAACCAACAAAATATTTTTATTTTATTTATGGCCACCAATTTTTCTGCAATACCTATACAATGTTTACAAATTCTATATTTACCTCTAGTAGGGGCCATTATTAGTGGCGGAGTCCGCCATTCCCGTACAGGATTCAAGTTGCCTTCTCACATATTCACAGGAAATGAGGGATGCATTGTTACTGATATCAGCCTCACTGTTTCTTGTTCACTCTCCTAACAACATCATATCAGAGCAGTATTAAAGGTGCATTGTGTAGGATCTGGCGGCATCTAGTGGTGAGGTTGCAGGTTGCAACCAACTGAAACTTCCCTCGTGTGCCAAGCGTGTAGGAGAACTACGGTGGCCGACGCGAAAACGTGAATTGCGCTATCTAGAGCCAGTGTTTGGTTTGTCCGTTCTGGGCTACTGTAGGAACATGGCGGTCGGCTCTGTGAAGAGGACCCGCTCCGTTCCTTTAAGTTACTGTTAATGCAAACCGAACATTTCCTACTGCTGCTGTTGCTACTCCACAACACAGTATGTCTTTTATTGTAGCACTAACAGGAAACGCAATGTATTTGTCACCAATTAAAGCCAACTGCAATGGTAATTTTCTGCATTTTCTTTGGTTTGGCAAATCAGTTTCAACTCATAAAAAGAGCCAATTATTATCTGAACTCTTTATTGAACCAACACCAGTTTTTTTTGGCTGTACTGTATCTGTACTGGCATCTCAGCTGGGTTATTTCCTGCAAATCTCAGTTTTAGAGAATCATTGTTCTAACCTTTCTAAACGAATCAAACAGCTAATGTTCCCGTTAATGTTGCAGATTTGGAATACAATGCGGTAAAGACGCTTAGTGAGAATGTGCCCTAGGTGTAGACATATGTTGGCCCTTTAATTGACGCCGTGACTCGCCAACGTCGCAAAGCAAGCATCAACATCTGGCAGCAGACTTTAGGGGGGCTCAGAAACACTGGTGGCACTGTGGGGAGGCTCAGGAGGCAGCCACCTTTTACACAGGTCGTCCATTCATCGTAACAAAACCTAATGAATTCAGATGTTTGGGGACGATTTTAGGAAGGATGGCAACTAACACAAACAATCACTGCTGTTAATAGTTATTTGTTTTTATCCTGATGACAAAGCCACAGCACGTGCATACAAAGTTCATAATGAACACAAGTGATGCTAAAAAGGCAAGAAATAGGCTCCGCTAATGGTTACGACGCTGCAAATATGAGCCAGGGTGTGTTTCATGCCTCCTCACTAACAAGCACATCATTTTCAAAAGTGCACAATGGTGTCAAGTCGCCTGGGATGATCCCCCCTTCAACGAGTGCCGGGATTACTGTAAGCTGATTTTCCATAATTTACCCTCACCAAGTGGAAAAGCACAATCCGGATTCGCCTTTTAACTCCCTCTCCTTATCTTGTTCCCCTCACGTCATTGTTGTCCCAAGAACAAATATGAGTTATGTCTGAGAGCCTCGAGCTGTAAATGGGTTAGTTTTCAAGTTGGCAAATTTGCATTGTGGGTCAAATCCATGTATTAGGCATTCGGTTGATGCTCTAATAGCATGCAGTTTTTTGTCTCTCTTTTTTGTAGGCTTGACTTTTTAGGAACGACACACTGTAACTGTAAAACATTTCCATATTTTCACCTCTTGTTTAACGTCTCCGAGAGGACAGCCTGCGATCCCTATTATTTTCTTGCTGAGTGGATTCTCCTCTGAATCCGGACCCATCTCACACATGTGCTAATAAGACAGATGACACCGCTGTTTTGGGGGGACTTGCGTGATGATAATGGAGCAGCAATTCCACACATTCACAAACAACCTCCTGCAGACAGTGTCGTGCCGGA
Source organism: Hozukius guyotensis (assembly GCA_916700995.1). Taxonomy (NCBI): domain Eukaryota; kingdom Metazoa; phylum Chordata; class Actinopteri; order Perciformes; family Sebastidae; genus Hozukius; species Hozukius guyotensis. The sequence continues at coordinate 92,070 of CAKALU010059014.1, read as the reverse complement.
AAAATACAGTACTTTCTGTAAAATGCTGAGCTCCACATCGCTGCAGCTATTACAAACACTTTGTCTGGAGGACAATAACATGGTGTCAGAAACAGAAAAAGTTACTTCCAGTTCTACAACGGCTCTTTTGTGTACACATTACAGTCCAATGGTGTGGAGTTACCCTGGACTAGATATGGCTGCTGGTTCAACCTTGTAACTAACTACGAAAAGTAATGCACTGTAATTCGTATATATCCCAAAAAAATCATTCATATTTAATCCACGTGATCGTGAACCAGGAAGTAAGAAGAAAGAGCGACAAACATGCCTTAGGGAGGAAGTCGGGGAGGGTAAAAAAAACACCTGACTTTCACCAAGGTGACCGCTGTTCGCATCCCCAGTGAAACCAGAAGTCAACGTTGGTTTATTTGCAACGTAACTTCCGCACTTAGGTAATGCCACTTCCGTAGTTATTTTAACACAAACAATCGATTCCTAACCCTACACAAGTTGGTTGGGCTGCCGCTTGTCTAATACTTTGGCTTATAACCAAATACCTGCTAAACCAATCACATTTCCATCAGCCTCAGCTATACGTTGTGTTAATGCTAATTAGCAAACGTTAGCATGCTGACATGCTAAACCAAGATGGTGACTGAACATGGTGAACATTATACCTGCTACCTGCATCAGCATGTTAGTATGTCATTGTGAGCATGTTAGCATGCTTACGTTAGCATTTAGCTCAAAGCACCGCTGTACCTAAGTGCTGCCTCACAGGGCAACGTATCCTCATACAACGGTTCGTATGATATATTACGAACAGTTATTCCTCATTTTTCGTGCGTTCTTCTAAAAATGTCCGGCAACAGGTGACGCATGTGTGAATTTCCGCACGTTACATGCAAACAGTCTTTTCAAAAATAAACTTCCGTCTTCACAACTTAGTTAGGTTTCAGCAACAAAACCACATAGTTAGGTTGATTAAATAGCTTGTGGTTTGGGTTAAAATAACTCCGGAAGTGGCTTTACTTAAGTGCAGAAGTTACGTGACAGACAACGTTGACTTCTGGTTTCACACGGGGTACGAACACCGGTCTCCTGGGCGAAAGTCCGGTGTTTTTTGACCCAGTCATCCACCCTGACCTCGTCCCTATGCGGCGTTTGTCGCTCTTTATACTTCCTGGATCACAATTATGTGGATTACATACAAATTGATTTTGTACGATATATATACAAATTATTACAGTGCATTACTTTTCGTAACAACGAACGGTGTATGAATACTGCCTGCATGTTGACAAGCTAAACCAAAATGGTGAACATGGTAAACATTATACCTGCTAAAACGATCAGCATTTTTGGCATTGTCGTCATGAGCATGTTATGCTTATGTTAGCATTCAGCTCAAAGCACCGCTGTATCTTACACAGTGCAGCCTCATAGAGCTGCTAGCATGGCTGTAGACTCATATTCTTTGGTGAGGACAGTTGAAGATAAAATAACATTAGCTATCTCTTTGCACCAAACACATGCTGTTCTTTTATCCCTTCTCTTTTGTATGGGAGAGAGAGAGTCAAACAGAACTCATCGCATTATTTGCTGTGAACTGAGGACACGTTAAATCATCAAATTCTGGCAGAAAGTTTGACATGATATTCTCTCCCAAACACAGACAGACAAAGAAACTGGCATGAAGACCAGCCAGGCCCCAGAGCAAATAGTGGATGTTGGCTCGCGGTGTAGACTGCATCACCTTCCAGCATTTGTTATTGTTTCTTATTACGGCCCATATTTTTCATCAGCACTCTCCAAGCTGTCTCTATCTCTCTCTCCCCCCCACACCCACCATACTGTGTTCGGCATTGTTATGTGAATGTCTGGATCAAGCCAGTTCTGACTGAATGACAGACTGTATGGCTTTGGTTAGCTTCCCAGATTGCACAGTTGAAAAGAAGGTGCAGATGAATCAATGCGCTGTTAAATCATGCATGGATGAAAGATATTTGTAATAAATTTATGAAACTGGGAGTGCTTTAGAGAACATTTCCAGGCGAATTGGTCAGTCCTTTTTCAGCTTTGTTCAATTTACCATCACACTCTACTCTATTGACTAGTGAAGCATAGGTAAAATGCACTGGTTCACCTTGTGCATTTTTCATCCAGCAAGGCATTATGCTGTCTTCTCTGCCTTTTTACCTACCACTGTATCAGCTCAGCTGCTCTAGCTGTGTCAGCTGTACTCCACTGCCTTCCTTTCACGCTCACATTAGTCTGATCTTAACCTATGGAAACATCCACGGTAGAATTCAATCGAGGCGCCCAATCAGCCAATTACACCAACACGTCCTTAGGAGGACGCTGTTGGTCCGATGCAATCTTTACCGGCCATGGAGTGATGAAGTGGGGAAATAAGCCGTCATACATTTGCAGTGCCAGCAGTTATTCTAGCATTAGATCAATCTCTGAATGATTGCTTTGTTTTGGAGTGAAACAAAAAGCGTCCTCGTTCCATTTTTATCCCTCTTGGGTGCAGTAGAGAGGCTGGTTCTGAGTGCAATCTGCAGCAGGGAAATGTTTTTTTATTTCATTTAAATACCAACAGCGCTATTAGTTTGGAATAATAGGGATACCTGAATGGATTTTGCACTGGAAATGGGCCTAATTGTCACTATTAATTTCCAAATGATAACTTGCATTATAGAGACATTTAGGGACTGTGCAAAAATGATTAGAGTGGGGTCAGAAGAAAGGGTATTTAAAACATTTATTGGGAGAGCAGCGGAGGGTATTTTATCTTTTGTTTTTCGGGCCAGATTGTATTTTATTCTTCCAGTTTATTCGAGTTTATTGATTTATTTATAACATATAAATAAATAGATCAAATCATTAACTTTCAGGTGCGCCAGGGGTCATAAAAAGTGCATATGCGGAGGGAAGTTCATCATCTGCTCTTCCACAGTTAAACCTGCAATAAATACATTCATTTGGAGTTGTGCTTTTGGTGAGAGTCCAATATTTACTCTCTTTTAACCCTGTTTTTGGTCTCTATCAACTCCTGAGGGAAATATCTGTCTTATGCATTTTCAGTCTCTGTCTTTAGCTGCTAAAGCTGCTAATGTTTCACCAACTAGTTGCTAACTGTTTCAGTCTGCTGTTTGGTGCTGAGCAGGTGATGTACAGTGGGTTTTTAGTAGTTTTAGTAGTGAAAGAAAATATCCATACACGAGTATCGCAATTTGATCTTTCGGAGGTTGTAGCTTTAATGCTAGAGTGAAAACATTGGCATCATATGAAACTAGAAAACCTAAGGAATCCATTGGTACAACATGTCATACTAGCTTGTCGGGAAGGAGGTTAAATAACGCTTAAATTTTAAGCTAAATTTTGGTGAGGAAAAACTGGCATGGCCATTTTCAAAGGGGTCCCTTGACCCTTGACCTCAAGATATGTGATTAAAAATGGGTTCTATGGGTACCCACGAGTCTTTACCCTTTACAGACATGCCCACTTTATGATAATCCCATGCAGTTTGGGGCAAAAACCATGCAGTTTTTTGCATGCAGTACAAATGTGTTTCCTGTATCATGATAAATATCATATCGCCGGATTCTTTCCAATACACAGCCCTAGTTTTTAGAGCTATTTCATTGAAAACAGCTGCCTACTGGGGCCGAAAACAACGCTATGAGAGCGGTGAGAGTGAACCAAAATCGCAGATGTATGGGCAGCACAGCTAAACAATGAGCTGTAACTCACTATAAAGCTCTGTAAAGCCGAGGGAAGCTGCAGATTGGGATGCTAATTGGTTCGTCACTACGAGCGCCCCTTTCACATTGTCACACTGTTGTCACATATAAAGCTGCAAAACATTTAGAGTTTCATTTCATCAGTCAATTGGAGTGTCGAGCGCTTCTCTCTCGCCACCCAAATAAGTTTGGCACAGCCCCTGACTGTATTAGTGTCCGACTTCAACTTCCACTTAACTGCCACAAGGTTACAAACAACAACAACAACAACTACAGGACAGTGCATACATCAATTAAAGTAGTAACAGGACGGCTTTGCTCCAACGCCATTAATTGCCAGTAAAGTCTAGGGGAGAGCATGTAATTGGCATTTAACGCTATTGAAAGCAGCATGTGTTGGTATTTAGCTGTCGGGGCCACAGAAGGGCCATGCGGAGTCAAAAATTGTCAGGGTGGTGGCGAGCCAAATCCTGCAGGAGCTGAGGCATGGCTCAGTGTGATTAGACAGGGTTCTCATCTCGGTGCCAAGCGGCGAGGACACCAAGGTCAGACGTGTCGTACCAAGTGAACAGGCCTGGAAGGGGATGCTGCACAAATGGTTGTGCACAGGTGCTAATGTAAAATACACTCACTCAGATTGTCAAGCAGGTCGGGCAGGGTGCTTCTTTGATGATCTTACGTGTGTTCGATTGATTTATTTTTGATATAATTGGTTGATTATTTCTCGACAGCTAGCATAAGGTTTAGCCGTGCACGGCCCTTGCCATCTGTTAATCAAACACAGGTGCAATCTAGAGGCATATGTTATGTTCATGTGTACAGTGCGTTCCCAAAAAAGCTGCATTAATAATGTATAAACGTGCTAATGTAGGCACCTATTAGGGCCTGGACACAATTACTGCCAGGAAGGAGAGAGCGAAGGGACTTCCCAGAATAACTTCTGAACTATTAAAATGTCTTTTTCCCAATTGGATAAAAAAAAAAAAGAAAATGCTGAATTCATAATGAAATAAAAAGCGAGAGTGAAAAACAGTCTCTGTAAGTGGCGACACGGAGCAGAAAGACTAAGAGGAGCGGCAGAGGTTGATTTGCTGCCAGGGCACTTTTGGGGAAATCAATACAGAATATGTAAACGACCCATTTCTTTCTTCCCCCCCCCCCAAGCTGCCACTGATCTGAATGTATATTTATGTGTAATTTGATTTTCAAAGACAAATATATTGTATTGTTAAGGTCACGTTAAGGTCACTTAACTGAAGTCAGCAAGCCTGAGCCTTGTAAATAAGATTAAGAGTGAGATGTTATTTAGAAATGATGAAAGCTGGAGATGCAGGAGGGGGCAGCACATGCCGAGGCCTAGACAAAGAAATAAGAAATGCAAGCATTGTCATTATTTTTCTCCTCACATCGTGCTGGGGAGACAGTCGGCACGCCTTTGCTACACTGTTGCTTCGACTTCATTCCATTTATTTTTCATCTGTCTGTAAATGCCTCCAGCGCCTCCCGTCTGGATTAGAATCTGTCTGTCCATTTTCTCTGTTACAACACTGAGATTACCGTGCAGCGCTGTGCCTCGCCTCACAATCGGAGGGGGTTCAACTTTTCAAGTGCTGTAGAAACAGATTTGGGCTTTTCAGGAAAGCGCCACGCTGGGCGCTGCCCGAAATCCCAGCAGGTAGCTGCTGGCTTGACAAGGCTGGAGCTTTTCAGTCGCCTTTATTCACTTTATTACGTATGCCAATATTAAGCTGCCTATGTCACTATGACAACAGGTTTGTAGGTGACGGTTAAGGCACCTGTTGAAAGGGGTTTTTGCAGGAGATGCAGCACACATGGTGAATAAAGTTGTGGAGAAGACAAACGAGGCCGGAAACACACCAGGCAGCGGCAAAGTGCGACTCGCCGGAATATTTACATATTTCTGCAGCTGGGAAGGCGTGTTCATGTGTTTCAGGCGGGAAGAAATTCTGTGTAGTATAGATAAACATGTCACAGGATCATAGACTGTATATAAGAAGTAGATGTAATCCCCATGATGACACCCATTGGTTTGTGGACTGCCATTTTGAAAGCCTTGAAATTTTGGTTGTTGCCATCTTGGTTTTTTGGAACCAGAAGTGACACGAGAGGGTGGAGCTAAGTACAACCGAACACTGGGTAAGATATTTTTAGATGACCAAAATGTTGTTATTAACTTTCATGAACTGAAAACACACTGTGAAAGGGTTAAAGTTGTAAGACGAAAACACGGACAACACCCAGAACCGGACAACGCCGTGGTAGCAACCTGTCAATCACAAGTTAGCCACGCCCTAAAGCATACCCTGCTTTATGGTCTATTTGACTCTAAAGGGGACCATAATTTATTAAATGAACATCATGCTGTATTGAAGAAGACTTGAAACTAGAGATTGAGACCATAATCTCATGTTTACAATGTTTACTGAGGTAATAAATCAAGTGAGAAGTAGGCTCATTTTCTCATAGACTTCTATACAATCAGACTTCTTTTTGCAACCAGAGGAGTCGCCCCCTGCTGGCTATTAGAAAGAATGCAAGTTTAAGGCACTTTCACATTGGCTTCACTTTTCAGACCTGGAGGTTACCTTACTGCACAGGAGTCACAGGACTCTGTTCACTGATTGGCTCGGGTATTTTCCTGGCCGAACTTGGCCGCTGTGTTTTTGGCGAGTTTACAGCAATGCTAGCAAATCCGCGGGGCTAAATGCTAATGTCAGCATGCTAGCATGCTCACAGTGACAATGCTAATGTGCTCACGTTTGGCAAGTATTGTGTTTTAGAATTTTAGCATGTTAACATTTGTAAATTAGATAATTAGGGAATGTAGTTTGTTTTGCAAGTATTTGGACATAAAACAAAGTAAAAAAAAAAAGTCAAACCTGCCGGTCAACCTGCCGGTACCAGAGGAAAAGTCAGAGGATTACCCAAAAACCAATGCTGCTAGCATTAGGGGTGTAAGAAAATATTGAAAATATTGAGTATTGCGATATTCTGTTATGTGATACTGTACTCAAAAACACTTTTTAACTTTTATGCATATGGCGGTGTGTTAGTTATACGAGTTTCCTGAAATTAGATTTTAAATCGCAATATATCACCGTGCTTACAGTATCAGTGCAATCTATCTCAATATATTGAATCGTAACCTCTGTATCATAATATGTATCGTATTGCCAGATACACAGCCCTAGCTAGCATGGCTAAAAATGTAAAAAAAAAAATAGATAAAACTACTTGTGTGTATGTTTTTTTTTCCATTCCACCCACCTAATATAAAGCTGCAAATCAACTACTTTTGTCAGAGCTCTTTTAAATTACAGTCTCACTTCCTCTTTTACCCAAGTAGTTATATTGCCAGTGTTACAAGACACAGTTTTATTGCTGTAATCTTGCCCACCAAGGCTATGGAATCTCCAGCTCTTGAGAATGTGAGAGGGTGTAACAAAAATCTAAAAATCAAAGCAGAAATAAAGGCAGAGATGAAAGAGGAGAGACTGAGAGCCCTGCCTGATGAGTGTGTGCCTGGTTTCTCTCCTTGTCTTTTCCTCCCGCTCACTCTCAGGAGAAAAAATTGTCATGATGTGATTTTCTCGCCACCTATGAAAGTATAAAATAAAACTTCCCTACCTCTTTCCGGTAAATGTGACAACTAAAGCAGGGTTCACGCAGGGATATGATCAATGACTGGCGAGGTGGCAGGCGCCAAAGAGCGCCTAATTGAAATGAGGCTCGCCGGAAACCTGCCGGGGTTCGCCGTTTTTGCTCTCGCTGAGCCCTCTCGAGGCTCCGCCCGTCATCTGAGAGCAGCATGGAGCACCAGCGCCGATGTTTTTTTTTTAGACAAAATACGCCATTGAGCTAAATCACATATATCAAAGAAAACCTCCAACCTGGTAAAAGTTTTTCATACCTAAATGTCTATTGTCATCGTCACGACGAAGTCCTCTCCTGCATTTTCCCCCTTAAACCTCCAGATTACTGCTGAGCTCCCTTCATTCCTCCAGTTCATCTTCTCAGTGTGGAGCTCTCTGTAGGAGAACGAGAGCTTGTGGATCCCTGCAAATAATTTGGCTGCAGTTTAAGTCAGATATTGGATGACTTCAAAATTTTAATTCTTTAATTACAACTTGCAATATTTCAGCCATATTCTATTCTCTAGCGGGATCTATTGTGGGGCATTCACACCAAATGTGAAGCAAACTTTTTGCGCGGCGCGATTACATTATCATTAGTCGTTTGAGTGTTCGTACGAGTTGAAATATTTCAAGTCGAGTGAGAAATTCATGTGACGTTGTGTCACGAAAGCCTATCGGCGATCTGACGTCGCTAACGTCCTGACTCAACAGAAATAGAATAAAAACACATTGTAGCCATCTGTGGGTACCCAGAGCTCTACAACAGTACTTCATATTTTCACAGAGACCGGACGACACTCTGTGTATGAATGTATGTGTATAAACCCCACACTGTCTATAGTACAAATACAACACAAAACATATTAGCAGCCGTATTTATGCCTTTTTCTACTCCGATTTTATGCATATGGTAGTGTGTTCTTTATACTATGACAGTTTTCCTAAAATTAGATAAAAAAAAAAAATCGCAATATATCGCGTTGCTTACAGTATCGCAATATATTGAATCGTAACCCCTCTATCATGATACGTATCTTATCGCCAGATTCTTGCCAATACACAGCCATGTTGAGTGTTGATCCTCAGTGCGGACAGACCTGACAGAACCTGAGACTTTTTACATATTATTATTATTATTTAATTGTTTATTGTAATTAAATCACAGCACAATCTGTTTATTTTGGGTTCATACTGCTGTGGCGGCATGTGTCCTGCTAGATACAGTGAATGCTAAGCGCCGCCGGGTGATGTTATGAACCCAGATACGACGGCGTGCGATTTGCCAACGTATCTGGGACTTCCACAACATGTACAAAGCAGAAATAGTGGTTACTTCGGCCATGGTTGAGGAGACGTTCTTGCTTCTCGTTTGGTGTGAACGCAGTATTAAGGTATATAAACTCAGCAAACAAAGATGTTACACCAGGATTGATTGATTTCTTCTTAAATGTTGTGATAGTTTACTTTAGGCTAATGTGCATCGCATTGTGCCTCGCCTTTGTTTCAGTCTCTTTCCCATCCCTGCATTTCACTTCAGTTTCTCTGGGACCTATGTTCAGTACATTGTGCTCCCGGACTAGTCATGGTTTTAGGTAGAAAACATAGAGACGCCTCGTCACAGATGGCACATTTGTGCTGATAGCTGCAACCCCTGTGGTCTGCAGTCATGGGTTTGCAGTTGCAGGGGGAAGTGATTGTGTGGTGTATGAATAAAAGCTCCTCCTAATCTTCCATCCAATCTGCAGAAAATCAAGATCAGAGCCACTGAACCAAATCTTTGTTTTCTCTGCTCCCCTCAGTGCTCCTGAGGAGCGGAGCTGTCAGCGACGAACAGAGAGACGGGGTGAAGGAGAGAGGAGCGAAGGGAGGGAGAGGAACACTGAGGGAGAAGGCATGCAGTGAAAGTGTGGGGAAGAAAGCGGGAGGGCGAGAAAAGCGGAAGATGGACGGAGAAGCACACTGTGAGTGCTGTCTAAGGATGTTTACTAAGCCAGAGAAATGACCAGGGAGGAAGCTCTTAGGATGGTGAAAGGCATGAGCAGGAGGTGAGCAGGGGAGGATAAGAACGAGAATTAAGAGAATCCTTTACAGCCAGATGGTGCCACTGGGCAGGAAATGGTGTCATCTGTGCTCCGTTGCGCTTTTGCTGTGATTAAGAAAAAACGGGAGGCAAAAATGCATATGCAGACGTGATAAACAACGTGCGGTAAACAGCAAATCCTCTGCTGAGGCGGGTGCCAAAAATTAGCTGACGACCAGGAAATGAAACAAATGAGCCGGAGAGGCAAATTAAATGCTCATCCTGGACACGAGTCGTCCCAGCTGAGAGGCAAAACTTTTTTTGCTCACTCATGAGGTACGATGTGCATTTATCATTGTTTGATTCTCACCCCTCCCGACTCGTCAAATACAGACGCTTGGTCAGCGGCCCTATACGCTTCAAAGTATGGTGCTCCGTGTATCCCTCTAACGTCAGTTTTGGACGTATCAGGGACTGCGTGTCAGTTTCCGCTTCGTTACACGCATAGTGTCTCTTCAAAATAAACTTCCAACGAAGGTTTACTTATGCACCAAAACTACTTGGTTAGGCATTAAAGGTGCAGTGTGTAGGATTTGGCGGCATCTAGAGATGTGGTTGCAGATTGCAACCAACTGAGTACCCCCTCGACTTGCAAAACTGTGGTAATACCATTCACCTCACTTAGAGGCCATCCCTACCATAATAACACTACTTTAGGAGCAACGGAAGTCAGACGGTGGCTGGCGGTACCACGGTTTTGCATTTTGTGGCTCACATTACCGCAGTTTCACAAGCATGTCAGAGAACTACGGTGGCCAACAGGTAACGTAAAAAATGCTAAAGGCTCTCTCTAGAGCCCGTGTTTGGTTTGTCTGTTCTGGGCTACTGTAGCAACATGACGGAGCAACATGGCAGACTCCGTGAAGAGGACCCGCTCCCTATGTAGATATCAAGGGCTCATTCTAAGCTAACGAAAAGAACGATTATTAGTTTCAGGTGATTATACACTAATGAAAACATAGTTCTGAATATTATATTCCATTTCAAATAGATCTTCAAAAGGTTACACACTGTTCCTTTAAGTACGTAAGTTTCTTGGTTTCACACGGAACATGAACAGCGGTCTCCTGGGTGAAAAGTCCTGTGTTTGTTTGACCTATCCGTCTTCATATCCCACCGCCCCTTTGCAGATTTTTCTTGCTGTTTGTACTTTGTCAGTTGACCGTCTAATAATGACGCAGATGGGTTTACATTGGAGTTAGTTGAAAGCCTGGTGCATCGCACGCAGACGCTAAAAGGGGTGCGACGGTATCAGACGCCGAGGAGCACTAAACCAATTTTCGGTATTTGAAGAGTTGGGAGTGAGAACGGGTTGCCCTGGCCTACAGGTTGTAAATAAAACGGCAGCTACGTCACGACAATGATGTAATCTGGAGCTGGTGAGTAACCTTGACTTTGTTGTTGTCCACATGAAACAATTAGAAGGTGTTGCAAGGCTATACTGGCTGGGATTTGATTTATCCCAGATCACATTACCTATTTATGGCTACAGGATGCAACTTTTTGCCTGGAGGCAAGAGCTGTTTTGGCATCCCCACCTTCCATTGCCTTAGTTGGTCAAAGTTCGCAGCCCAAACAGCTGTCACTCATCCTGATATGTCTGTTTTAAAACAGCATATGCAGTAGTCTTGCACGGATGTAACCGGCATCTATAAGCACTCTCCGTCCACTTGATACTCGCAGCTCAGCACTCGGTGTCTCAAGCATCAATGAAAAGACAATGTCAGGCAGAGAGATTCACACGGGGATTCAGTAATAACATGTATTTGTTGTTCAATTTGGTCAAAATGCAACAAGAGTTGTAGATAGAACTTCAAAAACCGCTATACCAAAATTAAATGTTCCAAACCCTGATACTACAGTACAATAGGCAGTCTGTGAGATTACAATCAGCTTTTCTGCTTCCTCCATGAAAATGAGATGTTAAACAAAGAACTACATGAGGTCTAAAGGGTTTAAAAAAGAGAGTGCATGGCACCATTTCATAGATAAACAACTGGCGACTTCCTTTCTCACCTCCTAAAGGCAAAAAAAGTAATTTCTTAAGTTTGTCATTTCAATCTGCACCGCTTGCTGTTTTCTTTTCCCCCCTCTCCGTTCCTCTTTGCCCAAATCGGACTTTCATGAATAGTGACAGCTTCTGTGCTCAAGTAGAGGCGTCCTGCTGGCTGAGAACGGCTATTTTTTTTTTTTCACCTCACCTCAGTGGTTTACAACTACAGAGCCACTAACTCAATTTCATACCTGGAACCCAGCAGACACTCTGAGATGTATACACACTCACTGCACCTGCAGAGTTGAATGGATACTTCCAGATTAACACCTGAACACATTTCACCTGAGCCTCTACACTGAGATTATGGGATCATTTAAAAAGACGTACATATTGTAGGGGGAAAACAATCGCAAGAAATAGCATAAACCCTTTGAACTCTGCAATAGAAATGGTCCACCAGTGCCTACATTGGTATTTTTGTGATGTCATTTCTTGGAGTATCTTCAAATGCTTTATATCCCTAAAATCTGTACAACCTAAGCTAAAAGGTTCTATAAATCACTGAACTATAATAATTGACAAAAGTATTGAAATTGTGTCATGAATAAAAAAAAAATATATATATACAAAAATCGGACATGTTTTGTCATAAAATGTTAATAAAAAACATCCAAAAGATCTCTAATGTTGAAACATGAACAAAATATTTCTTACCCCTCCGTAAGTTATTCAAACTATGCACATTTTTTAGTTTTTGAGAAAATTATCTTTTTCATTATTCTCATCATGAACCGATCGAGTGCAAAGGCGGTTTGATAGTTACGTTATAATATTAGTATAAGTTTCGTTACATTCCGCACGCAACATAGTGTAATGACATCATCTCAAGTGTACGACGTGATGACGGAAAAGGACAGAATCCTGAGCTTTACGTTGCAAAAAGAATGAATGCTCTAACTAGTACGGTTTCTATTTTAGATCGACTTAAACAGGATCATGCAAAAAAAACGATCTCCAGCTGCCATTACGGCGCACTACTCTGGCACCACCACGCGTTGGCACCACGTTTTGTACCGGGCGTAACGTAATGATGTCATCACGAACGTAGGTGATGAAGCGTAAGACAAAAGCCTTAGATTTCTGCTGCAAAGACAATGAATGCTCTAGCTATTATGGTTTTTATTTTAGATCAATTTAAACAGGATCATGCAAACGACAAACTCTCGCGGCCATTACAGGCAATACTTTGGCGCCACTGTGCATTGTTACCATGTTTTGTACTGTACATAATGTAACGACGTCATCACGAAGACATGAAAGAGAGAAGTCTTAGCTTCCCGCTGCAAAAGGAATGCCCGTTATGTATTTTTTTTATTTTACATCGGTTTAAACAGGATCACTGCCATTATGGGGCGATACTATCTATCTGGGGCATCACCACACATTTCACCATGTTTTGTACCACACATAACATAACGGCATCATCACATGCATACAACGTGATGACGCGAAAGACAGAAGTCTGAGCTTTCTACTGCAAAAAGAATGAATGCTATAACTATTAAGGTTGTTATTTCACATTGATTTAAACAGGATCATGCAAACAACAATCTCCAGCTGCCATTCAGGGGCAATACTCTGACGCCACAGCACGTTTCAACATGTTTTCTATCTCACGTAACTTAACATATTGACGTCATCATGAGCGTACAATGTGTTGACGCGAAAGACAGACAGAAGTCTTAGCTTTCTGCTGCAAAAACAGTGAATGCTCTAGCTATTTTTATTTTTTTTTATTTTAGATTGATTTAAACAGGATCATGCAAACAAAGATCTCAACCTGCCATTACGGGGCAATACTCTGGCGTCTCTGCACGTTTCAACATGTTTTGTACCGCACGTAACGCAATGTAACGGCAAACAAATTATATTATATTTTTTTATTTTAGATTGATATAAACAGGAACTTAATAAACTGATACATAAAGCCAACACTTTCTGCCCTCTAGTGGTCAGAAATCACATAATAGCAGCTTTAAACCCACATATTTTTCAGCTTGATCAGTTTGCCCATCCACTGTCGAACACACACACTTTCAACCAGAATCCATTCAGTGCTCCACAATCACTTCTATCATTTACACAAAGGCCCCCTCTATCCAGCCGAGTGCTTACCAAAGCATGATCTATGTGCAAATGCTTGTGTAAAGTAGCCTCAATAGCTGTCATCCCTTATTGTATACAGTGGTTAGAAACAGATTACCTGCATTTGTATTCCGAGCCTGCAGCTAAACAAGTCCAGAGAATATTTGTGCCCTCTTTTGGCGCCTTATCTAGTAACAGAGACGAAGCCGGCTCGACTCCGGGACGGGGGGGACACATTCCCGCCACAAAAGAGCAACACACTCGGCTTCACCAAGCTTCCCTTTTGTGTGTGTGCTTGTGTGTTCTGGACAGGAGCTAAATGGGTTGTAGATTGCCAACAATGTGCGAGTGTGTGTCCTACAAAGAGGTTAAATGGTTCGTGGAACAACACCGCCAACCATGTGTGTGTGTGTGTGTGTGTGTGTACCCTTGCAGGGCGTGCGCGTTGCTGTTGACAGATGCGTTTTTCTGCTGACAGCCGTGATCAACGGTGAGCACCTCTGGCTTGGCACCAAGCTATTACTTAATTCATTGACATTTTGTGTAATTGCCTCGGGGCAGTTTGCAGAGGAGGTACGGGGTTCTAATGGGATTAGATTAGAGAAATACAATTACCATTTCACATAGAAAGGGAATCATCTTTAAGCAGCTCTGGGGGAGGCGGAAGAGAGAGAGAGAGCTACGTATATATGTGTGTATGTTGAAGAATTAGTCAGAAGAAGAAAATACATTTTTTGTCTATATATGTATGTGCACCTGCGTGATTATGTGTGTGAAAGTGAGCTTTGGGTTCCCCCTCCCTTTTCTCTTTTCCCGGGTTTATCATGGTGGCTTACCGTGGCAGTCTCAGAAATGGCCTGTCAGGGCTCTTGGAAATGTCGATGTGCAGATAATGACATGTTGAAAGCCCCGAACCACCAGCTTGTCACCTGCTGGTAATTGGTTCTTCTACCAGTTTATTGTCTCCAGCTGCACTGCTCATCACTGATATTCCTATTTTAGAAACAGAGGAAGAGTGAGAGAGAAAGAGACAGAGATAAATATGAACATTTTCATATGGTTTTTGGAGAGGCTGCAGGTGCACATTAGCTGATGAGTATATGTATTTTTGCACTCATTAATGATTATTTGGCACCTCCCTTGGGGTACACTGTAGTGGAAAAAAAAGCAGTTTACTACATTTAAATTGTTGAAGAAAACATGGGGCACTTTATTTATCTTATCTCGCCAGTGGTGTTTCCAACTTTGCGGGTGCTGAGCAAGATAACCCGAGCAATCCCCGAGCTGTTTCAATATTTTAAACCATAATCAAACGTCTTTTGGCATTGAGAAGATTGCATTGAGTCCAGGCTTGGCATCAACACCACTGAAGTTTAATCTCCTGTGAAGGCAGAGCCTCTGTGTCGACTTTTTTTTTCTTCTTTTGGGGGGGAGATAGGAGAATCACATGTTACACAGCAGATATTGAGCTCCGGTGCTGGACATTGCCCTCTGGCTGCTATTGCATGGAACATAACTCACCTTTTGTTACAAAGGAAGCATTCCCTCACCACCTGATTTGCAGCATTGGGCACGGAAAAGCCTTGAGCACATCTTTGTCATTTTAAAAACCTGTTTGCATTTCCTATTTTTTTTGTTGTGTCAGTGATTATGTAGCACACCTGTCTGCTACAAATCTTAACTTAGCACATTCAAACTGTGGAATGAGTGCTAAAACGCTAACAGTCATTGCTGTTTTCACCACACAGAATCATTATCGTTGACTGGAAAACACATACGCAAACAAAATGTAATTCAGCCTATTCCTGCTTAATTAGCATAAAGCTTTTACTTTTTCTGTTTGGAATAAATGTAGGGTATTGCAGCTAGCATTAGCAGCAATTGCCATCATTGCTGAAAGACAGTCCAAAAACACCTCGTTGCTGCCACAAGACCTGAAGATATCACCACAAATTTCGTTAGTTAGTATTAGGTCTGTCAAACGATTGAAATATTTAACCGCAATTAATCGCATGATTGTCCATAGTTAATCACAAATTAATAGCATATTTCTTATCCTTTCAAAATGTACCTTAAAGGGAGTATTGCAATAAATCACAATATATTGAATTATAACCCCTATATGAGAGCAGTGCAGAGCTGCGGCCGTGAGCTAGCCAGTGATGCATTCTCATATGCACGAACATGCACTTAAAGGCACATGTTGGCCGGCCCGGCGATGTAAACAAAGTACGGAAAAGCTCGGGTTACAACACACACAGTGGGAGAGTGACTTTATTCTCTGTTCAGGTAGACATTACTCCTCTATATTTTTACATTACAAATCATTTGTTGCTGCTGTATTAATGGTCTGAATATTGTATAGAGCACCTTTAATATACAATATATTTAAAAAAATGAATTGCGCAGCTTTAATATCCTTAAAACCTTGTTTGTTGAATTTAAAAATCAATATAAAAAAACATAGTTTGAAAACTGTGCACATGAATCCTACTTGTGTTTCCTGAAAGAAGGAGTATCTTCCACATAAACATCATGCTATACCAATACTAATACTATTATTAGAAATATGACACTATAAATCCATTACAGAATTTTGAATAATCCCAAACCCAATATCCTACTCCAATAGGGAATACATCAAATTAAGGAGGCCAGGATGCACTCAAATTGCTGTTTCCTTTCCACTTGAAGTCTCAAGCAATAAAAGGCTTATATTTCCCATCTAGTCCCAGCTTTATTTGCTATGTTCTCTTCTTTCTTCTGGGTCAAGTACGTGCAAGAGTACACATTTGTACTACAAGGTCCAGCTCAGGAGAGACCTATTCAGATCTGCAACAAGTAGTCGATATTAAATGCCATTATTGAGCGATACACACACCACCTTGTCTGCGTCCTCTTTTCACCGAGAAGCGTTTTAAGTTTCTCTCATTCATCTCGACCTTGCAGTCAGCATGTGTCTCCATTCAAAGGGCGCGGAAGATTATGGCAGTTCAGTGATTTTGTCAAAAAGGATAGCCCAGGTGATGATTTATCAGGCACCCTCTATTAATTTTTCAAACACAAATGATGGTCATGAATCATGCCATACGCTGACCGCCCCCCTTCCTGACCAATGTTGACCTTTGCGTACATCTTGAATGGCTAATTTTGCTAATGCTTCAAAGTTGCGTACATGCTTCACCTCAGTTAACATGGCGACTTTCATGAGTTTTGACTGTTTTGCGAGAAGTTTATACAGACTTGTGGCAAGACACTCACCAAGCTACACATGCTAGATTACAGTGTACAGTATGGCGAGCCAGCCGTTACATCTTGCCCTCTTTCATGGCTGTAATTTTGTCTATATGACGCTGATGATTGGATCTCAAAGCCGTCCTTGACCTTTTGGCGCAAAACCATGTCATTCGTCTTTAAAAAGCATCATAATACCAGTGGTTTGAGAGAAAATAGATGAAAAAAAAAAGTACAGGGGTCAACAGCTTCTCAAAACGGTTGTTTGTGCAAGACTAACTCATGATAGAATCTGTTAACAAGGTTATGACAGGAGGCGGCAGCTGTATTTCACACCATTTCATCTGTCATGTAAGGATATCATAAGTTTAATGGCGACTGCTCTCAGCCAGTGACGTTTAACCAGCTTCCATTATTAGAACGGTTTCACCCTCTGATTTATCTCTTCATTTTGACCATTGGATTTTTTTTTTTCTCCTCGCCTCACCAATTTCTCCTGCAGGGGATCGAAAGTGGTGAATCTGGAGTCGTGATCTTGTCAGGTGTTGTGAAAATCCACCCGGCCCCAGCAATTCATCAGTATCCACATTCTGCGCACACATCCCTTCATCTATCTCTCCGGTACCGTAAAAATCAATTGATTTGTCCTGCAAAGTGCCAGGCTTCTTTTTTTTTTTTTTTTTATTACGGTTTCTTATGATTTCCATTGAACAGGCTGCTGGTAGCGGGCTAAACTCTGTTGCAATATTTCCTGCTGCTGGTGTCAAAATGGTCATGATACATTTGTCAGAATGGTCATAAGTCCTAGATTGTTTGTTTGCTTAATAATAAAAAAGGGCTGGGCCTCCTCTGTATGCTGGTATGTAGTGGCCTGTTTATATCATTTGTTTTGTTAGTTTTTTCAAGGGACAAAAAAAAGTTTTTTTCCACAGTGACAACAAAATGACTTGGTGTACAGAGTACAAAAAGGACTAACAAAGACTAAAAGGCAAAAAAGATATTTACATAATGTCAAAAAGAGTAGCAATCAATCCTTTAAGTAATAGGTTGCACTTGCATGGGTAGAAAATCCATAAAATGTCTGGCCCTTGGTATTGAAGTGTGTATATCAAAAAAATCTACAGTGAAATAGTGTCAAAGTACATTATATATTGCATATGAGTGGCGATATAGGAACTGTACAAAAATGATTGGAGATGGGAAGGAGGCTGAATCTTAGGCCAATATTTTACTTCATAAAAAAGGAATAAATACGTAAACTAAGTAAAATATGCATGTAAACAACGTTACATGAGTACGGAAAACATATCACAAACGTCACTAATGTTAAAATAATTCATATTAGCGTTAACAAAATAATTCAACAACATTTTGGGACACAAACACCGATCTCCAGGTTGAAAGTCCTGTGTTTATCGGACCCATCCACCTCCCTAGCTCTGAGCGTATATATTTTGGCCACTTGGGGGCAGCAAAACAAAACCTTGACATATTATTTGCGTGTTTAAGTTGTTATGGTGAACATGTTGGCAAACAGCTGCCTGTTTACTAGGGATGGAACGGTTCAGGTAAAAAATCCTAACCGTTCAGTTTCACTAGTCACGGTTCGGGACGTGTATGAATTGTTCGGTTCATTTGAAACAAGTTATGAGGCTGATTGTGTATTTTTTTTATTTAGAGTTAGGCTCCCGTTTATTGTCAAACTAGAAATCAAGGCCTATTGAAGGAGGCTGGGACACGGGCGGACATGGGTCTTGAGGTATGGGGTATACCACATGGGCAGCGTAACTGAAACTGCGGTCGTGCGTTGCTATTGGCTCAATTTTGGCGAGTGCAGACCAGATTTTACTGTGCATGTGTTGATGAAGCGTGACCCAGCCCCCTTTACGGATGATGTGGCGAGTGCGGCTGTCAGTCAGTTAAGGAAATGGCGAGTAGACACGATAAAGTACAGTTAGCATCGTTTCGCTCTGCTGTATGGGAGCATTACGGATTTAGTTTTACCTACGAAAATTATGGAAAAAAAGTGTGGTTTATGCTAGCGGCAACACTTTGGGTAGGAAAGCCCCGTCGCCATCTCGAAACATGGATGAGAGGTTGAACAAAAACACTAAATTTGCAGCTGTGAAACCAACACGAGCTGGAAGATGCTGAAAATCTTCATAAAGCTGAGGGGAACTGGAAAGTCGGGTGAAATTCTTTGTGGGTTTGTCACTGCGAATGACACCTTTCACATTATACATAGTCATTTGACCCAATGTTACATAGAACATTGATTAGTGGAGGTTTAAGGGCAGGTGTAAGCCCACACAAAGGCTTGTCATGTGGGTTGATGCACATCAACTCTCCAGAAAAGCAGCAATTTTGTCGCATTCACTCCCCATCTATCGCACCCTAGTTACTGTAATTCCGCTGTTTGTTTGTGTCTATAGTCTCAACCGTGGGAGTCAATTGGCACGTGAAATGTCGGCGTGTGTTGCACTTTAGAGAAACTAAAACTTTCATTTGATTAGGTTGTGTTCAAAGGAATAATTCAACACCAAGCCAAAGTTAGAGTAATTACACTATTCTTTGGACACTTTTACAGCTTATTTGATTTAACTGGCACACAGTAACAAGAGCAACAAACAATATCAGTAAAAGAATAGTGAAAAAAGGATTAACATATGCCTTAAGGTTCTTTCTTTTATGATAATTACCAGTGAGAAGCATGAAAGCGTGTTTACAGCAGCGCAGCTCATTAAAAGCTGCACAGAGTTACCCATCATACAACTCTAGCGTCATTGTCTAGTTTCTCAAATAGAATGGTCACCTTGCAATTAGGCTTTGGTGACACAGTGATCTAAATGCCGTCTAAAGAGAGGCCCACTGTCTCAGACTTGTCTCGGTCGATGCTTATTCTTAGCTGAGGACAATTACTGAAATACTGACTCATTAGTTTCCTTCACATCCTTTTCAACAAAGTGTAATCTATCTCCCTTGTAACCACATCCTGTCTGGGGTGTTTTCAATTACTCACCGTGTCCCATTCTCTGCTTTACCGTCTCAGCGAAAAAACCTCCCCGTCCCTTTCACCGTCCGTAGACAGCCTACAGTAGCTGCCTGTCTGTATACATTACGCCTTTTAGACCATTTCTCAATCCGCAGAGAAACTCTTGTCGTCAAAGTAAAAACAATGTTTGTTATTTATGTTGGTTGATGTCTGAATCGTGTCAATACAACTGGATAAATAGCCCGCCTTGCCTGGCCATATATTACAAATTATGTGGAATATTTGAAGATCATTGGTTTTTCCAGGAAGAAAAAAAGCTATATTTTCTGTTGACAATATTTTTCCATTTCCGTAACCTTGGTTATTTCCCTTCCCCTTCAGTCATGCGTTTTCACAGGATTGCCAGTGTCATTATCTGCCCGACAGCAAAGTCCCTTGTATTTTTGACTAAATGTATGTATTTGTGATTGTGGAGCTGCGGGGTGCGGTGATATCTGCCACTCTCAGCAGCGCTCGGGGGCTTTTTGTGTGGCGCTTCAGAAAGGTGTTGTGTCCCCGAGACTCTACACCTTACCAAGCAAGACGGATTCTCAGCCAGCCTGCCTCCTGATAAGCCGCTGTGAAATCCCAGAGAGGGAGGGGGGGGGGGGGGGGGGATTCGATTAAAATAATCAACAAGGAGGTTGAGAATATCTCCATATTTCTGGTGTGGTTCTCGACATTGTGATAGAGGAGCACCATTCACCGACACAAAAAAAAACGTGTCTTGTTGAGTTAAAGGAGTTTGTGTGGCAAATTGCACTTCATTTGTGTCTGCAGCGCTGCTAAAACAGTTCTACTCACTTATCCCTGTTGCCCTTTTTACCTTTGCAACTGTGTGTTCGTGCATGCGACACAGCTGAACACTTGTTGGAGGAGTCAGGGGGAGCGGCTCGCGCTGCCAAAACGTCTCATTATCACGTTCAGCGTCGACTTTGACAGCTTCCAATCCCTGAGATGTATCCCCTCCCAAAACTGCCACTTCAAAAGTGCGGAGGGATCCAAAATTTGTCCAGCAGACTTTTAACATATTCCGCGTATAATAATAATAATAATAAGCCCCCGCAGCTGCTATAGGGGAACAACAGGCACGACTCCAAGGTAAATATCTCCTCCTTTAAACAATCTCATTTAAGTGCTCTGGTGTGCTTCGAGAGTAGCTGAAGACCACTGTGAAAATTCATGACTTAAAGTGGAAAGAAAAAAAACGAGACAAATCAATAATACACATTAGCATTTCCCACAAAGTGCAGCGACTGTAGGCAGAGGGTCCCTAAAATAGATAAACAACGCCGGCAACATTTAAATTATGGTAGAAATTCATCACGCCAGGGGAGTGGAAGATGCGCATTAAGGCGCCTGCATAATGACTGGAGCTGCCATAAGTCCCTAAATATATTCTATTCAGGTGTAAATTAGTGTGAAATATCTCAGTGTTATTACATGCACCGCTGATTGACGTATTCAGCGCAACAATGCAGAGTGAAAGACGGGTTTGGCAGCGTGAGGTGCTGTGACTGAAGACAAAACAGGTGATTGTGTGTGTGTGTGTGTGTGTGTGTGGGTTTATGTGTGTATAGGTATACTGGATATGAGCTCATGGAGTGAGATGGTAAAAACTTTCCAGCCCCGGTCTGTCTAGTTTTTGTCAGTATCTCTTATTTTATGGCGTTTTCCAAATTACACTTGGAGGACTAAGGTTGAGCAATATACTATTTGGTAAAATAAAAAAATAAAAAAATATCTCTGAAATTGATGTTTGTCCCTGTGTCTAGACTACAAGCATCTACACCGTGCAGGCTTGTGTCTCAGCTGCGTCTCGTGGGTGTAACCGCGAATGCTGTCAATCGATCGAAATATTTAACTGTGATTAATGGTTACTGTGATTATCATAGAGTGGGCATGTTTGTAAAAGGGGAGACTCGTGGGTACCCATAGAACCCATTTTCATTCACATATCTTGAGGTCAGAGGAAAAGGGACCCCTTTAAAAAATGGCCGTGACAGTTTGTCCTTGCCAAAATTTAGTGCACGTTTGGAGCCTTATTTAGCCTCCTTCGTGACAAGCTAGTATGATGTGGCTGGTACCAATGGATTCCTTAGGTTTAGGTTTTTAAACTGAGCCCGCTACAACCTAAAAAGTTGCTTTAATGCATTTAAGAAATCAGTGGCATTTAAATTAATTTGTGTTTACGCGTTATTATCATGTTAACTGACAGCCCTAGTTTGAAGTCAATTTTTTTTTTTATAATACATACGTAAACGCGAGGTTGATGGCAAATAATCACTGCAATTTACTACATTTTTTAGGATTTTATCATTTTTTTAATCTTTTTATTTATTAAGCTTTTATCATATTATCTTTATTTTATCAAACTTTAATCAGCTGTGGAAGAACATTCACTGTTTAGAATAAGATTGTCATCTAGTGGTCAAATTAATAAGCGCAGGCCTTGCTCGGACTCCAAGAAAGCTGTAACCTATTCCAAATGTATCCTTTGCGTCGGGGTTGATGGTAAAATAGATCAAGAATACTCAGACATATCACAGGAAAGCTGTACATGGCACAGAGAGTTTGGCTGCTCTTCTGCGATTCGACGATTTGTTGTCGTGACGCAAGCGTGAACCTGACGTGACGCTTACGTTCTCGAACATCGGCATGTTTACTTGATGAATTGTATCTGATTTTGGTTCCTCATTGACATGATATTAGCCTGTTTTTTTCAAATTGCGTTATTGTTGCTTAAGGCAATATAAAAAAAAATCATCCAGACACACTACATTTAATTGGCTGTGAAACAAGAATAAAAGAAAAAGTATGTAAGTGGCAAACTTTTATGACATGATATAATGACGCGACACTACTATATTTAAAATGCCTGAAACAAAATCAAATCAAACAAAAAACTTAATTACAATCCTATTTTATTTTTATATTTAGCTTGTTGTCTTTAATAACAGAGTTAACTGTTAAATCTTTACTTTCTTGTGTTTGTTTTTCCTTTTCCTTTCTTATGAGTTTACCGACTTTCACTTCTCCCTCTGTCTATTTGCGTGAAGTTATTTCACCCACAGTAAGAAGGTGCACACGTATCATCATTTTCTATCCTCCTGCTTATGTTTAGAACAGAGAATAGCAATGTTCTTACCAACTGTTTTATATTCTATAAAATTAAGATCACATGTGCCTGTAAGAAAACCTGACGGATAAGAACAATGAACTGCGGAGGTTGTAGGTCTCTTTTCACAAATGAATTGTTGAAACTTCCTTCACTTTTTTTCACACCAATTAACTTTTACTTCAACGTCGTCTTCTGGATAACAGCTTGTAGTGTCAAGTGTCACATAATGGAAGGAAGATGTTATAAGCCTTTTCTAAATTTGGACTTTATTGAAATAGACAGAGGGAGAAGTGGAAGTGGGTAAACTCATTAGACAGACAATTAACATTATGCTACGGAAATGTATTGTACATTCAAGTTTCTTCTCCCTCTGTATAATTTACAATGATGTTTTTAGACAATTAACCTGAGGACTTGACACGATATTTTTTTGCCACAAGGTCCACACTGGGTTTTATTTTTTCTCAAGTTGCAGTCTTGACAGTGAGAACTTCCCACCAGCACAAAACATAGTCCGCGCACTTGTTCTAAGATCATGTCCACACTAATGCAGATATTTTTAAACAGGGTCTGTCTAAACTAGCTTTTTCAAATTGCCTTCTAAAGGTTCGCCATCCTCACTGAAATATAAAATAGCGGCGAAATCCCTTCGTATTATTCATTGGTTTGTTTGAAAGCACCAAAAATATTTGCTAACCAAACAAATTATTAGCCAGCCTGTGTTACCGTTTTCAAAAAAACCCTCAATTTTCCTCATCCACATAAGAGAAGATCTGGAAGACCAGATTGGTTGATAAGATGATTTAATATTGCTCACGTGGCCTCAGAATCCAGCCACAATCGTGACTTGGCCTACTGAGTCTCTACAATGAAGTATAGTCAGCCATAAATGAGATATCACCTCCAATACTCATGGACGGATTACTGAAATTCCTACTGGACACAGGCCAACAGGTTAGGGGGCCCCTGGTCCTGAGCCTCGGTTTGAAGTTACTGTAACATTTATTGTTGGGAAGTCAGAGACACAAAACTAGCACAGAATGGAACAACAACTATACAGAAATACAAAAAAAACAAACTATAAAGAAATCAAAACAACAAAAAAGAAAAACAAACTACCAAAAAGAGACAAAATAACCAAAAAGAGACACAAAATAACCAAAAAGAGACACAAAAGGACAAAAAGAGACAAGACGACTACACAGAGATGCAAAACAACCAAAACAAACAACCAAAGCAAAACAACCAAAACGAGACACAAAACAACCGAAAAGAGACAAAATAACCCAAAATAGACACAAAAACCCACAAGAGACAAAATGACCAAAAACATACACAAAACGACTACAAAGAGATCAAAATAACCAAAAAGAGACACAAAACGACTACAAATAGACAAAAAGGACTACAAAGAGACACAAAACAACCAAAAAGAGACACAAAACGACTACAAAGAGACGCAAAATGGCCAAAAAGAAACACAGAATGACCAAAAAGAGACATAAAACAACCGAAAAGAGACAAAATAACCACAAAGAGACACAAAACAACCGCAAAGAGACACAAAACAACTAAAAAAAGACACAAAACTACTACAAAGAGAAACAAACAACCACAACGACACACAAAACGACTACAAAGAGAAAAAAAGGACTACAAAGAGACACAAAACAACCAAAAAGAGACACAAAACAACTACAAAGAAACGCAAAATGGCCAAAAAGAAAAACAAAATGACCAGAAAGAGACACAAAACAACTACAAAAAGACACAAAACAACCAGAAAGAGACACAAAACGACTACAAAAAGACACAAAACGACTACAAAGAGAAGCAAAATTACCAAAAAAGTTTTCTCTTTGAACCTATGGCTGTTGTTCTTACTGGATGTAGGAGGGGGTAGAGGCTCTTTACAAGTCTCATAAACCGTCCATGCCGATACCCGTAACTATAGCGGAGGCTACAGTCTATGCCTATGGAAAGATGGAAAGAGACAGGGAAGCAGAAGGAAGAAAGATGGATGACAACAGAGGGAGGGATCTTTAGTCAAACAGATGTTTTCACAGAAGCGGTGTGCAGATGATGAGACTTCTGCAGAGCTCTCTAGGAAACTTCCAGTGATCGCCCCAGACACAAAGAGGTCAACTGCAGCCTGAAGCGGTGCGCTTTTACTTGCTACAATACGCTCACATGTTGTTGATAGCCTCTCTTCTCCAGCTAAAGTGGTTCATGTACAGTAAAGATGATAAAAAAGAAAAAAAAAACACACACACCTACTGAAGTTACTGCATTAGTTGCCCTGCTTTTATTCTCTAGCTGCTGTGATCTATGCAGGACAATATTTCAGACACCACAGAATATGACTGCCATAAATAAAACAGTATTAATCATCCCAACTCCCATTTGAGGCCCTTCTCACATTTATCAGGCTTTTAATATTAACATAGATTAAGGGCATGTCTCACACCTTCAGTCACTGTACGTAATCTTGCTCCAGATAAAAGCTCTGCAAAGAGGTTTCCGTTGCACCTGGGATGTGCAGCATAACATCTGAGACCGAATCAATGCAAATACAATCCCTACTATGAGAGAGACCAATGTATAAAATAAGATGAAGCTAAAGAAGGCTAAAAGAATGTGGGTGAATTTAGTAGTATTAAAAGTATTTACAGCCTCAGTTCTTGATATTTTACATAAAGTATTAAGTTAAGTTAACTTGTTTAGACCAGATGTTCTCAACCTTTGTTTCAGCCAAGGACCCGTTACAAGATAGACAATATACCGGGAACCCCCTCATGATTGTTCCTTCAAATAATTTGATGTAGCCTACTTTTCACACTTCTGTAGTCTTAGTTATGTGAAAGAACAACACAAGAGAAATGTATTAAAAAGATATTAGACATGTATTAAACATATTTGCAGATTGCAGATATTTGCAGAGTTATAGATTTATTAGATTAGAACAATCTATGAACTATTGTAGTGTAGATTTAAAAATTAAAGTGATTTTATTTATTATATAAATATATATATAAGCATATATATATATAAAAATATAAAAATATATATATTATCATGATAATTTAAATGTATTAATTTAAATGAATGATAATCTGTAAATACTGTTAATATTGTATTGAATACTGTACTATGGAAGAAGTAGATATACATTCAGAAAAATATATTTATTATCAGGGCCCATTTTAGAAATACATTCCCCCAGAAAATACAGAAATAAGTCCCAAAATGACTGAATAACGTGTTCAGTTATATTGTCTGTAAATTCAATTTAACAATATGAAGGTCTCTTTCCTATAGTATGAAAAACACGCACAGTATAACGTCAACTTTTCCATAATCTATGAAAAAACATGCTGCTTTTGGGCAATGAAATGTTCTGATAATTCAATTGAAGTAGGATTATTTTCTCAACCCCGTAAAGGAACACTCCAAAATCCTACATTTCCCAAAATGCAAATCGATAGCATCTTTCATTCGACTGT
The DNA here is from genome assembly GCA_916700995.1 of Hozukius guyotensis. Taxonomy (NCBI): domain Eukaryota; kingdom Metazoa; phylum Chordata; class Actinopteri; order Perciformes; family Sebastidae; genus Hozukius; species Hozukius guyotensis. Next base: position 65,573 of record CAKALU010059014.1, on the reverse strand, counting down.
TTTCACAAGCTGAGTAGTACTCCTTGTGCCTTGAGCAAACTGTTCTTCAAGGGGACAAATTGGTGGGGCACCCCTTTAATCCTACCTATCCTATTTACCTACATTTTTTTCATTTTATTGGTTTTCACTGGACTAAATAAAATTCAGGTTGAATTACTTATTGATTTGTTCGCCTAGAAGTAGTCAAAATTCAATATACTGAGTCTCAAATAGCCAATAAAATAGTCACAGAGAATATAAACTCCCCACAGGTCTTTAAAAACCCCAAATTCCCAGAAAAAAAGAATACAGAGGATATGACCTCAGTGTCCTCACTGGTAGCTACAGCCAGGTTTATTATTAACCACTAATCCTAATCATGCTTTGGCCAAAAATAATTCAATTCCATCCCATTTATAAGCTCCTTGCTAGTATTTACTGTGCAGGTTTTACAGCGTTCTATTATCATGGAATCATGTCACGTTTTCTGATTAAAAGTATCACTTTTTTCTTCTGATTCTATTTCTCCATCCAATACACCTTTTTCTTGTTTCCCCCCGTTCTTCTCCAGACTGGAACAAGTTGTCCAATCACACACCTATTCCAGTCACTGCTCCAGGCCGGTATACCTCTTACAAGCCGAGGGATGGGTGCACGTTCGCACCGGCGCTTAACAACTGGGTTCTGATATAGCTAAAGTGGCTCCGTTTTAGATGGAGTCTACATGATAATGAGCAGCTGTGAGGATGTGTTTATGTGTGAATGTCTGCGACTGCCATTGTGCATCTGACAATAGTCCTTGATTAAGGTGATTCAGCCACAATGGGAGACTCAAGTTTTAAAAAAAGGATGGAAATGTACCACATACAGTACGTGCAGGCACACATGTGCGCTCACATAATGTCCCCGCTGCTCACTAACGGTCTGACACACTCTTGGAAGATGCAGTGCAGATATTTTGATAGCATATGTAATATATGTTACTGTAAAATGCAATAATTGTACTACTACTATTGCTAATAATAATAATAATAATGATGATAATGATAATAATGTCCAATAGTTTTCTAAGTTTTGTTGACCACAGAGCAAGACTGAATCTACAGCCATCCCGGTGGCTCTGTAAAGCCTCAGTTATACAAAAATGTTTAGCATGCTCAACGTCTTATTTTAGCTTCTTAGCATTCAAACATTTGCAAACATTTCTAGGATTCATCCACTGGGGAACATAAATATCTGTACCAAAGTTCATGGCAATCTATCCAATAGTTGTTGCATTTCATTAACAAACCACAAATGGTAATGTTGTGGTGGCGCTAGAGAAAAAGGTCAGGGGATCACCAAAGTCATCAGTCACCAAGTCACCAGTTCACCCTCTTGGGACCATGAATGTCTGTGCAATTTTGCGGCAATCAATCCAATAGTTGCTGAGACATTTATCTAAAAACTACAAATGTGAACCTAATGGTGGCACTAGAGGATAAGTCAGGGGATCACCATAGTCATTAGGATACATCATCTGGGAATGGGAATCTGGGCAATCACCAACTTTTCTAGGATTCATCCTCTGGGGAACATAAAAATCTACCAAAGCTCATGGCAATCCATCCAATAGTTGTTGCATTTCACTAAAAACCACAAATGTGAACCTAATGGTGGCACTAGAGGAAAAGTCAGGGGATCTCATTAGGATATATCATCTGGGAACAATGAATGTCTGCAAAAACAAATTGGTGCCAATCCATCAGGCAGAGCAGTTGAGATATTTCACATGATAAGTTAAAACCTAAAAGTCAGGGGATCACCAAAATTTCTAGGATTTATCCTCTGGGGAACATAAATATCTACTAAAGTTCATGGCAATCTATTTAATATTTGTTAAGGTATTTCAGTCTTAATTGTGGAGTGACCGTCATTGTTAACCGCAGCTAACGTGTCTAAAGATGTACAATGTTTACAGTGGTAATTCATGCTATGTAAAGCACCTTTCTAAGTGCAAATTCATACAAAGTTGTGTGCATTTTGCCTCATAAACCATTAACCAAACTCTACATTAATAACTGTATTTACTGCCTCTCAGGTGGATCAAACGGAGTTTGCACTATTCATAAAAAGTAGATGACTCATCAGCTAATAATTATTATGACGAGAGGCTATTAATTTTCCCAAACCACCAATGCACTCTCCCTCGTCTATCTCTTTCTGTTAACACCTGCTTTATTTGTTGAAAATCATAAAAACAAACAAATCACACTCACTCAACACGCATTCATTTCTGTTTTCAGCTTGACAAGGTGGCTTTTAAGCGTCAAACAACATCAACAAAAAATGAAAGAAAGGAAAAAAAAAACAGATAAAAGCTAAATTTCCCTCAAGTTTTAATTATTTCCCCCCCCTTTCTCTGTTTTCTGTGTAGCCGTTTCTCTCAGACATGCACACACTCCAAAAAATTGTTTTCTGATGTAAATGAGATGAAAAAGCTATTACCTTGAATTATAAGAATGGGCTTGTTTTTGCTTATCTCTACTTCTGCTGAAGACTTTTTTGACTGAGGGGAAGACGTGTTAAAGCAAAATGACCTTCCACTCTATTGCCTCTACAAGATTATGGATACAAATATATAAACAAAGAGAAAATAATAACAAAACATCTTTTTGGCTATAACAATAACACAACAATTAGTACATTGCAATTATAATATTACATATTTCTTGTAACATGCATAAATCAATGAGAAAACTAGCTTGAAACCCTGTACATTCAGTCCAAAAAAGGTTTGTAAAAGCAAAGAACATACTCTATATGAATCGATAGCAGCAGTCCAATTGTTTAAGGCATCTGTAGTGAGGTTTTTGTCACACCTCTGCTCCCTTCAGGCGCCACACTTCCTTCACAGTGGCCTTTGCACAACAAGCGCTCTGTGCCTCCCTCTGGCTAATGGGGAATTCTCCTAAAGGTCACATTAGGATGGCAAGCCAAACAGAGAGGAAGAGGATAATCCCTCTCCAGCAATTCAAACTTACTCTCTTGACACGTAAAGCCACGTCAAAGCCGTGTAATTACATGACTCACACAACCTCATGCCTGCCCATTTATGGAGCCCGAGAACTGACGAAAAGTGGTAAATATACTGTTTTGGTTCACCCTAAAACCAACTGTACATCACCTGCCCAGGACCAAACAGCAGACAGACAAAGTTAGCAACTAACTGATGAACATAAAGGAGCATTTAGCAGCTAAAGAGACAGATATTTCCCTCAGGAGTTGGTGGAGACCAAAAACAGAGCTAAAAGAGAGTGAATGTTGGCCTTGTGTTTGCCAGGTGGCCAAAATATGATTCCAAATTAAGTGAGTCTTGGACCACGAAGACCATACTGCTGGCGAAAAATAGAGCACCCTTGAGACGGGGGTTCTTTTTTGATATATAGAGACGCACTGTTGCTCATGTTGCTGGATGTATAAATATGCAACTGTTTACTAACAAGTTTGCCATATCAACTTAAAATGTGATGATGTGCCAATGCTGCTTCCACTTGTTCCTCCTCCCCCCAAGTGGCTAAAAAAATCTGTACAGGTTCAAAAATATAAACATTAATTATGAATTATATTATTATTAGGGCTGTCAAAGTTTACGAGATAGTAACGCGTTAACACATATTCATTTTAACGCCATTCATTTCTTTAACACATTAACGCAATCGATCTTCCGGAGGTTGTACCGGGCTCAGTTTTAAAGCTAGAGTTCTATCGGTACCCATGAGTCTCCCCCTTTACAGACATGCCCACTTTATGATAATTACATGCAGTTTTGGGCAGCACACTGACAGCTGTTGTTGCCTGTTGGGCTTGAGTTTTCAATGTTATTATTTGAGCATATTTGTTATGCTAAATACAGTACCTGTGAGGGTTTCTGGACAATATTTCTCATTGTTTTGTGTTGTTAATTGATTTCCAATAATAAATATATACATACATTTGCATAAAGCAGCATATTTGCCCACTCCCATGTTGATAGGAGTATTCAATAATTGACAAATCTCCCTTTAAGATTAATTTTGAACAGATAAAAAAAATGTGTGATT